>JAJONR010015484.1:0-11929 GCA_029582245.1 Solanum etuberosum
AATATTATCATAAGAGAGAAATAAGAACCGACGGTTAGATGAAATTAGTAGGAGATTAGAGATGACAAATTTGAAGAGAATAAGAAGGAAAAAGAAAGATATATTTGATTTGTAATATTATTCTTTTTTAATTTTTTCAATTTTGTAAAAGGAAGGTAAATAAAATGGCAAAGATTGAAGAAGAGTGATGAGTAGGAAAGAAGTCATGAAAAGGAAGAGAAAAAAAGAAGAATATATTTTTTATACTGTGATAATAAAACACGGTAGCATGTAAATGAGATTGTTAGACAAGTTCAGATATTTTATTGTTGGCCAATTTTTTAGATTTAAATTTGAAATATATGTATATGAACATATGCATGTAAAAAGATCATTTTTTCTTCAAATTCTACTACACTTTTAAAATGATGATTTTTTTTTTAAAAGTAAGTATTACTTATAAATTAGATCAAAACTCAAAATTTAATGTATATAGATATATAAGATATTAATTTTTTTAATCATTCGCATGTTATGAAAAAATTAATATTTAAAAAGTTTATTACCGCGCGAAGCGCGGCTCAATTCACTAGTTTAGTACTAATCCGTCATTAAGTGTAGTCACGTTGGTAGTTAATTTTCCAATTTTTTCCTGTAAATATAATCAATCGAGCTGTATTTCCTTCTTGATTTTCCATTAAACAGGCAAAATAATAAAATTATGAAATTCAATAGAGTGCAAATTAATAAACATTAATTATCAAAATCAGTTTCTTTTACTCTAATATATACTCAACATAAGCAAATCAAATGCTTGTAGATGGGATTATTCCAACTCGACCCAATAGTATAATTAGTATGATTGAAGAATCAAAATCATGAAAAAAAAATATAGTGAGATATTTATTTTTATACAAAATGGAATATATAACACTATTGAAAATATGGTTAATAGTATTTTTGGCTCCTTAATTGTTGCTATTTGCTAAATCTTGATTTTAGTCCTTTTATGTGATATTTGACCAAGCATGTTTAATCTTTAGTTATTTGAAATATGCTTGTGACGACCTAAGTCAAACTGTTAACATATTGTCTGCTTTCGATTTAGGTCCGTACGGAGTTATTCCTAGAATTTTAATCTAAAAAATATCTCAACAGTTAATTTTAAAATCATTCTTATAACGTCTTTAACTTTTTTCTTTCTGACCCGAAATTCGCTTGAGGTGTAATGTGCACATATTCTTTAGAGGTGTGCCTTTCATCATTGACTCATAGCAACAAATTTTTAATTATTTTTTTTGTTTGTTTTTTTCCTTGATTTTTCCATGATATGTTAATGTAGTATACGCCAAAGGGTTCCCCTCATTTCTTGGGATTTATGGTCCCAATTTTTTGCAATTGATCTCATGATTATATTTATATAAAGTTTAGCTACGAAATTCATCGATAACATGATCCTAAACAGTTCATAGTTAGTAGATTCTTTTATGACTTATAGTAAAATATAATTAGCAATGGAGGGTGATTTGAAGTCTGATTGTCAGGTCTAAAATATCTTATAAGACAATTCATTAGTTCTTTAAAGTGATTATTACTATAATTTTTAAATAGTAATTAATAATTTAATTGTCACCAAAACAGTATATTGAGACTTGCTAGCAATTCAAAATTATAAAGTAAACATTACTTGATTCTCCTTTTCCCCTCTTTTGTTGCCTCCCGTGAACGCCTCTTATCGGATTTTTCATGTGTAACTTATAATCTATTTGATCAAGTTTTTTTTTTTTTTTAAAAGTATTTATTTATTTAAAATGAGATATTTAATTAAGTTTTTGAGAGAAAATAAGTGATTTTAGGGAATAACAGAAATTGTTTTACAGAATTTTTAAAAAGTAGTTTTTCCCTAAAACTAATTTTTTGAAAAATATTTTTGAGAAGAATACATTTAAAAGTAGTGTTAAAAGCTTTGCTAAGATTAATTGTTGCTTAAAAGTACTTATATCTCGGAGTATTCCTATTCAGCAAAATTATTTTTTTCAAAAAATACATCTTAAAATAAGTTGATTTTAGAAGTTTGACCGAACATGCTATTAACTTGATGAAATCAAGCTTATGATATTTCAAAATTTTCCTATTCAGAGAATTATTTTACCGCTTGACAACGTTCGTTCAAATATTACCGCTTAACAGATATATTATTATTGTTGTTGTTCTCGTTAGAACCTTAATGAAAATTGTATAATTAGTCACTAATTAAGGTTAAACAATGGCATGTGTTTTAATTAAGGTTTTCATTCTTTAATTTTTTGACAACTATTTTGCCTTTCTTATATGTGGAAAATTAACCACACAATGTGGTCCATATTTCTGTCACCACTCAAATTAAGGTAGCATGATTGATATCTAACTAACTAGCTACCTTAGTCAAGTGAACCATTTATATGATTAATCAATTACTATAAGATTGATTTTTTTTTTCTTTCCAATTTGAGCAATTTAAATCAAAGTCTTGAAATACTTCACATTTGGATAGAAGGTCAAGATCAGTCTCATAATTTTTTTATATTTTTCGAAGAGATATAGTACTATCACGTTGAAACGTTCTTTAATGAAGTCTTAGATAGTCATGATTAAGAAATCACAGATTTAGCTTGGTGGACCAAATATGTACCACAACTGAATTTATTCGATAAACTACTAGAGGACTCATGTAAAGTAACTCATCTTCGACTGTTGAATTTCCTAATTTACCAAAGAGAATAATGATTTTGGATTATATTTGATATGAAACCAAGTGAATTTATTTGGTCCATAATTTCCCTATCATACATCTCTACATATTCATTTATTTTCATAAAAAAGTTAAAAACTAAATTTAATTCGTTTGTGTAAACATGCACCGATAAACACAAAAGATTAAAATTAACTTCAATTAATTATGGGATTATGTGCCAAATTTCATGATAAAACAAAACCAATGGACATTGTGTTTTGGTTTGTCCCAACCTTAAACCTTATTTCGAGGCTTCCACCCTCATTAACGTTTTTGTCCGTCTTTCCAAACAACCTACCCACTAGAAATATTCCGAGCGAATTCAGAATTTTAATTTGACGATTTAATATTAAAGATATTATTATTGTATTTACTTTACTTTTTAAATAATGGAAGCTTTTTGGATACGACATAAGTCACTTTAAACAGGTTTATTCCTCAAATTTAGAATATACGTATGCTCTTTAACTTGGTCTTAACTCACATTTATGTCCTCCAACTTTGGATGTGCACAAGTAGACACTTAAACTTGTATAAAATTGAACGAATAGACACACATGTCCTACCTGGTATCCTACATAACAATTTACGTCTTACTTGGTATCCTACGTGTATTATGCCACGTAGAACTCATGTGTTTACTTGTTCAACTTTATACAAGTTTAAGTGTCTACTTGTGAACACCCAAAGTTGAAGGACATAAATGTAAAATAAGACCAAATTAAAGGGTATGTATTATGCCTTTACCGAATAAATTAAAATATCAGGTATATATTCTCAACCTACTAAAGTAAAATCCGTAGAACCAAATTAAAAATTTCATTAAAGAGCGTTTCCACGTGATAGAAACTCTTTGCAAAATACAAGATTTTCTTAAAAATATATAGAAAGTTAGTGGTGTATAACATCAAAATATAATATCCCTACATAAAATAAGGACCACTTTTGTTGCTACTAGGCTAATATATTTTCTTGAATGTTTAAACTGTAAAAGAAACAGAATTCTTGAAAGGCTCAATTTTGAACATATTAGTGTTGTAAGCAGATGCACTAGATGAATAATATGGACAATGGACATGCAGTATGACTCATGCACTATATATAGATCATGACAGGAGATTTTAAAAGGAATAATTACTTACGATCAACTAGTTCACTATAAAATGTACGTATAGATATTTCGACTATATATTGATAAATTAATTAACTGAATGGTATATATCTGTAACTTTTTCATTTTTAATCTAAATGTAGACAATTACTCTCAACTTGGGTTAATTACGTTGGCCTATGACTCATTGTTTAGCTCATCTTGACTCAATTCATCTCAACTTCAGTAACCTTTCGACGAGGTAATAATATCAGTTTGATTTATTTTAATCTATTCAAATTCAACTGATAATTCGATGAGGCAACATGAGAAAATTGTCCAAATATCTCGATAAATTGGAGGACCATTGTATTAAATGTTATGAATAATAAAGTTGGTCCTAGCTAATGTGACTAAAAAACGTGCCCTTGCTAATTGAACATTGGGTAGTTGGACTATCTTTAGAGTAAGATGCCCTACACTTCCCCATGAGAAGAACGTTTGATGAAATTATTTTTCAAGTTTTTTTACAAATCTTGATCGTATTCGTGTTCACTTTAGCTTCGAAAATTGAAGATTTATTCATTATTTAAACTTAGTATCATCGTGTTTTTAGAGTCTCATATTGGTTTGTAAATGTATTATTTGATTTGCTTATATAGCCGGGACAGTCATTTCCTCACGGCTAGTTAGCTTATGATATTGAATTATACACAAGGTCCATTTTCTTATCATTAAATCAATGATAGACACATCTCAGTTCTTGGTTTACTCGATATTGTGCCTCAAATTATAGTATACATACGCATTGTCACAGGAGATTCAAAACCCAAATCTAAAATCGAAATAATCAGTTAAATATGAAAAAATGTTGACTATTCCACCGAACCCTTTTCTCGTGCAACATTCACAATCGAGATCTTATGCAACATTCATAAATAATCACTTTTCAAACATTGTAACTATAATGTTAATGTCTTAGAGTTTCACCTTTAAAATACGAAATTTCACTATAGTGGCCATTTTTCAAAGAGGGGCTAAAAATGTGGCCCAATGGACTGTGTTTCTTCTTGGTGATCTTTCTTGAGCTGAGTTGGGCCATGTTTAAAACCCAATATATTGGTGTGGATAGTGGCCCAAGTTCATCAACTGGGCTAAGCTAGGTTTATTCCAGTCAACTAAAGGGCAGAACATTTATTATTTTTGCATAAAAATATTCAGCATTTTATATCCTTTTATTTATTAATAATTTTTGTTTAGAGAAATTAGTTAAGATTTAACAATTACATTTGATGTGAAATACCATTTAACATTATATATCTACAATTGGATTAACTAGTTTCCTTTTGTTGTTTGAATAAGTTTTGTCAGCCTCAATAGAGTAATGCCTCAGTCGCAACATCAAGGTTTTAGACAAATTAAACAAGCGCGGTCACTTCATCAATTCAAATTTTAAACTACTGCGGACTTGTTCTATAGTTTTCAACGGAGCGGAAGACTTAATGCAATTGACAGATGAACTGACATTAATAACATATCTAATTTTATGATAAAAGAGCTCTGTTTTCAAACAAATTTATCCATCGATAGTGGGGATCACATGTTTTTTGGTACATTAGCATTGTGTAAATTATATTTGGGCCAAAATTCATACATGAGTCAATGCTAAAACGGTACGGGCTGACTACTTTTTGGTCCTCTTTTTAAAGTTCGGCCACTTTTCGAAATGTAATTGAAATACAATTATTTTTTAGTTACAAAGACCCTTTTGCCCTTCTCTTCTTTATTTGAAAGCGGAATAAATCCGTTTCTTCATACTCGTCTCACTTAACCATCGACTCTTATATGAATTGTTGGAATTAAACAATTTAAAGATATTCTTAATATAGTTTGTATTATCCGTTTTGGACCAAATCGTATGATTTTTTCTAACAGGTCGACCTCACACCATTAAGAGTTCTCATACGCCTTATACATAGCTTTTTCTTTTGAGCTATTAATTTGTGACTTTTGTTCGCTGCACCAACATATCTTTCTGCCTTCATCAAAGGTTTCAAGTTTAAATTTTGAAAATAAAAAAATAAAAAAACCTAATAAGTAATTCTTCGTTATTTCATAAGTCTTACTCAACACGAATTTAAATTATAGATATCTCGAAATGAATAGCGATCGCACGTTAGCTTGAAAAAAAATCAGACATATTGAATGAAGTCGATCTGTAAGTAGAATAGATGCTAAGATGAGCATATTTTAAAGGGGAGCAAAAGTACTATGCAAGAATTATTATTATTTTTTCTTTCTGAGACTTTAATGATGTTTCTGGGTATACTTTATAGCATCATGTTCAAAAAATTTAGCATGTTGTTGGTACTCCTTTAATGATTCTGATGTACCACCATCTATTGATATTTTAAAAAAATATAATTATGGCTATCGAGTCCGTTTGTGTGAATCTGTGATCTGTTACATTCTATTTGTAACATGTATCATATAATTTGGTCTGTCAAAACAAGAATAAATTATCTAATAATATTTTTTGGTCTCTGCTGAAATTTGAATCGAAATCTCGATCAGACATAATACTACTCTCTTTTTTCTATCGGTAACGGTGCGTTTGGATGCAAGAAAATCTAGCTATACGTAAACTAAAAGAAAATTAGTAAGAAAATAATTTAGCTTACATAAAGGAATAAAATGAGTAACCCAAGTTTTTTATTTTTTGATTTTTCACCTGGTGTTCGAAGTCCACATTAGAGCTCCGACTAAATTCGGATCGCGCTCTGCAGGACCCATTTGGGGGTGGCGCTCCCAACAGGATTTTCTCCATACCTAGAGCTCGAACCCGAGACCTCCGATTAAGGGTGAAACACTCTCATCAGTGCACCATAACCCATGTTGATGAGTACCCCAAGTTGATAATCATACTCCATCACTAGTTGATTCTAATAATTTATCAAATGTCACATCTTGTAGAAACATATCATCGAAATACAATCGTCAATAAAAACATGACCCGTCTAATCTATTTAAGTTTGGACGTATTAATAATAATTTGTTTATTTATTTATTAAATTAATTTACATTATCCGCTTAATTAAATCTATTTAATCTTTGAATTAATATATAGTGTAAATTGATTCATGATATACCTTGCCAAAATGACTTTGATTTTGTTTATTTATCGATGTGATGTTGCTTTCAATTATAGTAACCAATTTTAAGACACGCTCCCTCTTTTCTTGTGACACATTTTCTTTTAGTTAGATTTTTAAAAAATGACACATTTGTATATTTACTAATAATTTAATTTTAAAATGTTCATTTTATTCATGACTTGTTTTAAATTACAAAATTTCATTTTTTTATTTATTTTTAAAAATTTCATGTTAAGTCAAATAACATCAGATAAATTAGGACGGAGAAAGTATTTATTTGGTAGGTTGGGTGATTCCTTCATTCGAAACTTGCTTTTGCGTAACGCTTTGGATCGGCCCACACTAAAATAAACCGGAGCGTCGGCTGGTTTAATTAATTGGATAACTAAAAATTAAAATCAATCAAATATAAAGAAAAAATAAAGTAATCAATTTACAATAAATGTTTGAAGTTCCTATAAATGCTACACAAATATACATCTAGATAATTCTTTTAATCATTCTTTTTCTATATTATACGTGTTCATGTATAGTTAGAATTAGGGCTGAGTATCGGTCGGTTTGGTTTGGTTTTGAAGTATATCGGTTTGACTTATTGGTTATCGGTTCGTAGAGATGCAAAATCGTTATAGAACCATTAAGATATTGCCTTATCGGTTATTGATCGTTATCGGTTTAACCGTTAAGATTTGACACAAAAAAAAATTAATAAAAAATCACTTAGAAACAAGGTGATAAATTGAATGAATCATGTACATGATGAGTTCACAAGTTGCATCTTGCTCAAAAGCAAACACTTTTACATTATAGAATAACCAAGATTATGAGATAGCCAGAAATAAAAGTAGGAAACTAAACTGTAAGTCAAAGACTTTATATACAAAATGGTATAAATATAATTATTTAATTTACTATCGGATTATCGATTAACCCATTAAGAAAAAACCTCAAACCGTTAAGAACCGATAACCCGATAACAAAAAAAAGCAAAACTGTTATCTGAACTGCTAAACCAATAACCCATTACTGATAAATCAATAACTTTTTTTTGATTCGGGTTATCGATTTTAGTTCGGTTTTGAACAACCCTAGTTGGAATAAGTGTTTCGATAATTTTGAAATTATATAATTATGTTGGAAAATGATAAAAAGAAATACTTAAATTATGCAAAATTAAATAAAAATGTTCATGTTAATAGTATAGTCTAAAAATGTATTGTTAATAATACTTTAATCAAAAATATTCTTATTGTTACTTTTGAATAGAAAATATCATTTTTCTAATAAATATATTGTTTTCTTTTTAATTTCATAAGCATATTATTTCTTTACAATTTGATATTAAATTCACTCTTGATTTTGATAAATATACAATTTGATATCCTAAATTCATTAGCACCTTAAATTTTTTATCGAATACTTTCTATTTTTTATCAGCACATGGAACGAATAACTTCACTCGCAATTTAATGAGAAAAAGCCCTTTTTTAAAAATAATAATAATCTATTTATCGGATATTAATATATGATAGCCATATCACATCGCTAATAGCCTAATAGTTGTGTTGTTGAAAGGGATATGCTAACTTCGAATCTAACTTGGCCTACCTTCATGTTACTTTGTTATTTTCCACCCGAACAATAATAATTATGCCTTAATCTCAAACACGTCAATAAATCTTATTATTATTAGTGGTATACATCAATTGGTTTGATTTGATTTTATGTATTATTGATTTAGTTTATCGATTTTCGATTTTTAAATACGTTAAACCAATAGAATAATTTTTAATCGATTTTTGATTTATCGATTTGGTCCTTAACGGTCTGATTTTCAATTTAACCAAATTAATTCTTTCGATTTGACTTATTGATCGATTGGATTTTCGTACACCGTATTTTTGTTACTCTACAAAGGAAAATATCATTAAACATTACCTAATAGAATGTAAAAACATTGAACTCACATGAATTTAAAAAGCATTTTTCTTTTAATGAGAAGTATTTTACTTCAAATCGAACTGTGTCACGTGAATTTGGACAATGAAAAATATTTTATTTCAAAATAAACTATGTCACGTTAATTAGGATGATGAGAAGTATTTTATTTCAAATCGAACTGTACCTCGTGGATTAAGATGATGAAAAGTATTTTATTTCAAATCAAACTGTGCCACCTAAATTAAAATAATAAAAATATTTTATTTCAAATCGAATTGTGCCACCTGAATTGAAACGGGAAAGTGGTTCTACATCTTTCATAGTGCTGTCACGCCATTTCACTATCTTTTACCAAATCCACATAATACGTCTCCCCAAGAATAATATTATGTCATTCAAATACGTTATGAAAAGACAGTATAACGTCACAGCTCTATAAAAAAATATCTACATCCCTATAGCACCAACAAACTCAAATTTCCAAGTCTTTCTTTATTTTTATTCGATCTTCGATATTCGTATTAGAATATAATTGAATTCAAATCATGTAAACTCGATCCGACAAAGACTTCTATTAAAGATTTTCCATACTAAAATCTCTATCAAGAAAAGAACGGTCTCATTCATTGCACTATATTTCATACCAAAAACTCTATTAAGAAAAGACCACTGCACCACATATTTAAATTTTTGAAGTTATTTGTCTCTCAGATATAAGTCCACACAGCCTCAAGAACAGTCTCATTCACTGCATCACATACCTAAATTCCCGAAGTCTTGTTTGTGTGTAACATATAAATTCTCACAGCTTCAAGAACAGTCTCATTCACTGCACCACATATCTAAATTTCCGAAGTTTTATTTGTCTATCACATATAAATTATCACAGCCCAAAAACAGTCGCATTCACTGCACCACATAACTAAATTTCCGAAGTTTTATTGGTCCGTCACATATAAAGTCTCACAGCCCCAAGAACAGACTCATTCACTGCACCATGTAATGAACTTCCCGAAGTTTCATTCGTCTGTCACATACAGCCCCAAGAATAGACTCATTCACCGCACCACATACCGAATTTCCCGAAGTTTCATTTGTCTGTCACATATAAATTGTCACAGCCTTGTCACTTTAGCATACAATTTTTTTTTGTCTATTTTATTTCTAAATAAAGACTTCTTTTAGTCCTAAGTCTTCTACTACATAATTTCGTCAATGGAAAGTGAAGGAGAAAAAAGAAAACCGGATAACAACGACGTCGTTCCGACGTCCGCTACGAAGAAGCCGAAGGAGGAAACGGAAGAGTTAACGGAGGAGGTAGCGGAAGAGGAAGTGGAAGAATTCTTCGCGATACTACGAAGAATACATGTTGCCGTTAAGTATTTCAATAGAGTTGACGGAGCTAGCACTAGTGGACGGAAAATGATGGAGGAGATTGATCAAAAACTCTCCGATGAAATCATCGGAGATAATGAAGACATGAAAGAGAAAGAGAAAGAGAAAGAAAAAGCCGTTGAAGAAAATAATAAAGGTTTTGATCTTAATATGGAGCCATATAATCCTCATGATGATCATGAGAATAATTCAAGTTGATTATATTTACTTGTTAGGTTTTATTGTGGTGTAATTAATATTGTAATTCTTTTTAATAATTATCTGTTATTTGAAATTTACTGATTCGACTATGGATTTAAACTTTGTAATTACAGCTCGATTAAGAGGGAAGCGCCCTTCCAATATCCAATTATCCTTGGAGATGGTAATAATGGTAAGATTTTTCATCTTCATTGATTTATTGACTTTGTACATATACCTCTGCTAGTGAATAAAAGAATTTCATCTAACTAGATGTAAAATTGATTTCTATGAGTATTACGAAATGATGTAGTAATATTTTGTTACGGGGTTTTGTTTTGATTATCTTGCTATTTATTTACTCTGAGAAAATATTGTAACGTTGATTTCTGATTTTTTTTGTAAGCTGCAGAATTATATGGTGAAATGATGTTGTTAACTACATGTTCGAGTAGAAAAAAATGTAGGTGAATAATACTATAATATGAAAATTGAGATGAACTTTTTTTACATTTAATTTAATTATATATAATCCTAAATCTTACTGATCCGATTCATCTAAATTATTTTCGGTTAAAAATTCCAATAAGGGGATAAACAACTTTCTAACAAGAAGTTAATTATCTTTCTACACTCAAACCTGAAAACCTCTACTTAAGAGGGCGCTCAGGTGGGATCTTCACGGACAAAAAAAGATTGCAGTCAGTTTGATAATGATTGAGTGACATTGCTTCTTCGGTCCGAATTGAGGAATCCCTTAGATATGATGCAAAAGGGCTCTTGGTCTATCCTTGATCAGAGATTTCTCTATGAAAATTATGAATCGGAGTTTGAAGAAAGGGAGGGAGAAGGAGCACCTGACCCGCAGGAGGATTTATTCAATCACATAGTTTGGGCTCCTAGAATAATAAATTTCAACTATTCCACTATAAACTAATAATTTTATGGTAACTCGTGCCAAGATATCTTTTTGTTTTTCGTTTAACTTCTTGTTATTTTGAAGAGGTAAAGCCCTCCTATCGACACGTTTTCTATTTATCCCCCACACCACACCCCTTATTAGGGCTGTTCAAAATCGAACCGAAACCGATAACCCGAACCGAAAAAAAGTTATTTGTTTAGCGATTTTGATAACGGTTTTGATTTTTTTTGTTATCGGGTCTTAACGGTTTGAGGTTTTTTCTTAAAGGGTTAACCGATAACCCGATAGTAATTTAAATAATTGTATTTATACCATTTTTTATATAAAGTCTTTGACTTAGAGTTTGGTTTCTGTCACGACCCGAGCCTACACCCTGGACGTGGCCGGCACTCGAGAACCATTGCTGGTCCCCAAGCGAACCCTCATCCTGGCTGACTACAAGCGGAAGACTAACTCAAGCATACAAAAGCTTAAAAACTGAATAAAAAGAATAT
>JAJONR010015485.1:0-12136 GCA_029582245.1 Solanum etuberosum
GGAGCTGAAAACCTTACCGAAGTTGATGGGTCATCTTCAAACAAATCGAGGGCTTTTTCATAAAGCTGCATGTTTAAAAATGACTGCAACAGAAAACCAGGAATCAAATCACAAATCAAAATAGACCACATGACTGCTCCAAAATAAAAGGAAAGATATATTTTATGTATGTATGTATAGAACAACAAAGAAAACAGAAGCACGTGTATGGCGTCATTGGCAGAATGAACAATGGAGAATGCAGGATTTTAGGCAAGCACAGTTGGCTGGCTTGTAAGTGGGTTGGGCTCTAGGGCTATGTTGGTGTTAAGGCTTTACTTTTTCTCTCAAATTGACATTTATTTTGTATTATTTTAAGCAGTGTCGGCCTATTGTATATATAATTTTGACTTTAGAAAAATGAATCCACAGTGAGAGAACCTATTTTGCACAGAATCACAGGTCACCTGAGGTTTGGAGAATTTAACAGAAGGAATCAAAGCAGATGGGCTATGTATCCAATGTTCATTATAGTGGGAGTAGACATGACTATCCATAACTTACCTCATCAAGTTTCTTTTGCAAATTATCAAGTAGTTTTTTTATTTTTTGGGTATTCTCAGTGAAAGCAGCCTTTTTTCGTTCCTTCCATGAATTGACGAGCAAAGGTCTCAGATGTCTTGCTAAAGGCAAAAGAATCATCTCCGGGTCATCCAGACCTGTGGTGGAACAAATGAAAATTAGAGAGTAAGGGCAGTTAGGAATAGACCACTAGACAGCTACAATACTCTGAGAAAAGAGTGATCACAATGTACCTTGTTCTTCAAAGTCAGGATTAAGAGATGTGATCTTCTGAATTACCCATTCTTCGGAAATAGCGCCAACGCTGTCCTCATCTTTTCTAGCACCCGACTTTGATTCTGACATTTGTGAGCCAGATGACACCTTACCTTTCCTCTGGCTTTTCTTAGATTTACTAGGGGCAGATTCCTGGTTATCTGTCCCTGTTTCAGCTTGCGCCATCTTAGTATTCCCACCTGATTTTCCTTTTTTCTTCTTAGATCCTTTCTCCGAGGCCTGTTTGCTGATACCGGCATCACTGCTTGTTTCATTTACTTCAATGGTGCTATTATCATATCCAACTTTAGCATCTTTAGCAACACGAAACTCATCTACAGGTCCAGAACCGACAAGCCCTGGAATGCTTAATGTTTCCATCTCTTTTTCCATCCGATCAAACAGATCCTATTAAGAAATTTTATACCCAAAAAAGAGACAAGATTAAGGTATCAGAACTTCCACAGAAGCTCAGCAATATAGCGTTTGAACTGAAATTAGATTTTCAAAAATAAAATAAAATCAATAGTGCAAATTATTACAATACCTTGACAAACCCATTGCTAAAAATATATGTATCTCCCAAGATAAGTGCTTTATTTGACTGCAAAAGCAAAACCAAGATTGTGAGATCACGTCAGAAAATAATTCTCTCTATAAATTGTCAGCGCAAAATTCTCATTCACTACATATTCGGAATGGTGCTGCTTCATGGCAGAATCCAAATGCTACAAAGGTTTGCAGTATCCCGAAAAAGAGGTTGCAAAAAATAAGTACACTTACATGAGAATCACTTGCACGCGAATACAAAAAGGATAAAACCTAAGACACGTGTACAAGAGGAACAAGGAAGCATCACCTTTTGTGCTGCTTGAACTGATGGACATAGTGACAGAATCTTAAATGCATCTTGGCTACCAAAGGAAGCGGGTAAAACTGAAAGCGAATCAATCCTGCAACAATTAAAGATCCCCAAGATGTCACATTATGCATTATCCTGCAATGCAGGGATTGTAGTAAAGTTTTACATGGCCAAGCCGCCAAGACCATTTTTTGAGTCAAGTTGAAAGGTGCAAAGTAAATCTCTAATGCAGGTCATTATATACGAATCTAGGATTCTCTTAAGTGCACAAACTCGTTCAAATAGATCATACATACGAAACCATAGATGAAGTGCAACCCACTAAATGTGTTGTACAAACAGGCTGTGCATCTCTACGCTTTCATATTTGGGAAAATATTGTTCATAAAAGTGTCAACAGATGTCATCTTTCTACTCCGTACACACAACTCAAAAATTCAATGACAGTATTTGTGTTCAATGAACAGATGAAAACATGAGAAGGGCATGAAACAGTACCACTTGTTTCTTTCCAAGTTCCAACTGAGATGTCAAATGGTACTTTGTTCTAAGGTGTAAGAGGAAATTTTATCATTTTTAACATAAGAACATTCAAAAGTGTAAATCCAACTTATATGTTCCGATGAATTAGAACTGCACAAATATCAGACACAACTTTTACAGATTAAGTTCATCGCGCATTTCTAAATGAAGTAAGTAACTCCTCCCACTTAGGGACCCTTACCAGCTATTACGTTCTATGGCATCCTCAACAGCGGCATCTAGCATCTCAATTATAGAAGGGTGAGCAAATGTTGAGTCCAGAGGTATACCATCTGGATATCTGGACTAAAGTGGCATTCATGACCAGAACTTAATTAGAAAAAAATCTAAGGAACATATGCAACTAGGCAAAAACAAAGCAAAATACCTGCAGGAATTGAGAAGGTTGCGGAATCCCAAGTTTTTGCAGAGCTTGATAAGTAACAAAAGAATTCTGCATAATTAAAAACTAAGTGATATATAATCCCTTAAGAAGATCAACAAAAAATATCTAGAAAGACTTGAATTTATTTAGTAAAACATTCATTTGCATTCCTTCAGAGTTAAGGACCAGTATCTGGACCTCCGCCTTTCACTTCTCTATCCTAATAGGCCATCATAAGTAATATATGGAACTTTTCTTACAAGATTTTCTGGGTGTTATTTTGTGAAACTCTACTAAAGTTTGTATTAAGAAGAAACATCTTATATTGTCTAGAAGAAAGCATTAAGAAGTCCGGGAAAGAAATAGAGATAACATTAAGAAGTCCAGGAAAGAAATAGAGAAAACATTAAGAAATCCGGGAAGGAAATAGAGAAAACATTTTCTTTGGAGATTAAAGAATTGTCTTCTATTTGGGAACTATTTGGTCTACGAAAGCTTTATCAGGTTATATACAAAACCAAATTTGCTTTCTATGAGGGTCGCAAAACTTTTATTCTAATCACTTGACATCAAATGCTCACTTTTTCTCAAGATAACGTTGCTAATGAAATGTATATGCCTCTCAAGACTAACTACATAGAGTCTCAGTAAAGGTAAGAGTATCTAGGTGATTGTTTTTTTTCCCGTAAAGCCATAGAAACACTCAGGTGTTTGAGTTTGTCCAGGAGATTTCATCTAATAACAAAAACAAATGAATACAGCTGGAAAAAAAAGTAGCCACTAAAAATAACTTCCGTTAAGAAATTGATATAGGAATTAATTTAAATGCTTCAAAGAAACAAGGTGCAGCAACAAGTACTACTGGACCACATCTGGAAAAAAAATTCACGTCGAAGCAAGGAACTAGAACTTTAGATCCAACATTAGCAGCAGGGCAGTACAGATACCCACCTGCGAAAAGAAGGAATCTACACAGTCCTTTTGAGCTATGGCAAAGACCTGAAGAAATGGAGCAAAGGTAGAATAACAAAGTTATTGCGCACAAATGAAGAGTGCAAAGTCTAGAATGAGAGTCAACACATAATAAATTAGGTCACATACGGAAGGTGTCCAATGAACTCCTGCACGAAGAGAGCCGAGAATCTCGCCTTCTTTTACTAAGCCATTAAACAAGGACTGGAAAAATGAAGTGTCAACGGCAACACCAACAGCTCCGTCCATCTGTTGCAGTAAACTCAGCAAGGAGTTCCATAACGCTGATGTGTTCATTGGAACAAAAATACCCCTAGCTGCACCGCGGACCATTGCACTTACACGAGCAACATAGGCGGGTGTATACAACTGCCCACCTTCAAGCCTACCTTTTACCTAAACATTCCATACAAACATATCAAAACTCTGATCACATAACGTCAACCCTAAATTTCTACACCGAAAAGACAGATATTTACCAAAGTCCCAAGACGAGGTTCAAGAATGGATACTACTAGCTCTGATCCAACTTGTAGTTGTCCTGCTATTTCAGCAATGGCAATTTGGCTACATTCTTGAAGTCTTTCATTGATTTCTTCAGCTGCTGTATCCCAATAAGTATTCGAGATTATTTCCCCATTAATTAACATGAGGGATGAGTCATGGGATACTACATACTGAGCTTGTTTCTCAACATGGTACAAGTCTACCCCCGTAGAATCAGCTAAATCAATCAACGAAACACGTCCTAGTCTGTTGATCTCTGCCACAATTTCATTCCTCAATTGCTCCTAAAATACACCCATATATAACTACAATTAAACAACACCCAATGAAGAAAGATCACAAGACCCACATATATAAGCAGAACTAAACATCAGCACCATAAAAATCAAATCTTTTTTTCCACAAATTTAGATAAAAATAACCCCTCTATGACACAATATCAATTCTCAACTGCTCCAAGTCCCATAACACACCCACATAACTACAGTTAAACAACACCAACAAACAAAATTCAAAATACCCACTTACAAACATAACAAAATATCGCCACCTTTATAAAAATCTTGAATGATTTTCATCTTACAACTATAAAAATCCAATCTTTTTTTTTTTATTTAAAAAAATTGATTAAAAAAAGTCAGATAGACCGAATGGTACCGGAGTGATGTATTCTTTGCCGGAGATAGTATGAAGGAGATCAAAGTCAATGATTTGGAGCTGATGAAGTTTCTGGACCAATTCGACAACATTTCTGTCTGATAATCGAACAGTAGATTTTACTTGTTGTGCAAATTCAAATTGTCTCTGCAATTCTAGCAATTCTTCATCCATTTTGCTTCAATTTAGTACAACACTAAGATTTATTTATATAAGAAATTTTTTTTTGGAATTAACCTAAATCCCTACCCATTTATTTTTACCCTTTATATATATATATATAAGAAAAAGGATTAAAGTTACTACCTTTTTGTATAACAAAAATACCTATGATGCAAGTAATTAAGACCATGAATTTTTTATTTATTTATTATATTAGAAAATCAAGATTTGATCATGAAAATTCTAAAAACAACTTGAAATTGTATTTAGAATTAAAAAAATATCCAAAACCTTGTTTTTACTTTTTATTTTGTTTTACTTTCACTGTATTATTCTTTTTAATTTTTTATCCTAAATTTTTTGTTTTTATAAAAAATAATTTTATTTAAATTATATTTCATATTTTATTTTTAAAAAGTACATTCAAATATTAATTTAGAAAAAGTGTATTGTAGTAATAGTATATAAATTACATAGGAGTCTGCAATTGACTCTTGCAACATCAATTATCATCATCATTATTATAAAAATTTCATCCTCTACTAGAAAGTAATGTACTTGGTATCATGGAACAAAAATCCTTCTCAATACAAGTTATTAGCTATTCACTAAGGTAACACTAGAAATTTGAAGAAAACAAAATCTCACTTAGATTTGAACATTCATATCGCCATTTAGTAAGTTGGAGGTTGGAGCCATATAAAAGTGTTAACATAGTACTAGTCTCAAAATTTTCCAGCAAAAACAAAGTTCAATTGTCAAATTGAAGAAGAAACAAAAAAGTTACAACATTTTATAAGGCATATATTTTGAATTCATTGTTGTCATCAGAGAGGGCTGAATCAGAGTATTCCACAGACTTGCTAGCCATAGAGTTCTTTCTCATGCTCTTCTTGTTCGATGACTCGATCCGATGCTTAATGACCCAATATAACATTACTCCGATTGTTGAAGCCATTATCGTTGCTCCGAGAACTGTTACAATAACTGCCATCACCCAATAACGCGTGCCAACGACTACAAAAGATAGAGCCAAGTATGCAACTGATACAAACACACATGCTATCCACATTAGCTTGTTTATGATTGACATCAACTTCTTCTTTGCTTTGCTCTCTATAACCACCACTGTTGTCTGGACTACCACAACTGCTAGTGAAATGAATAACGCGATTGAGTCAAAGACAAAGAATACGAGGAATCCAGGGTGGTTTGATATGTTTGCTTCTCCGATTATATGGCCCTCTGGGAGGTTGTCCGGATCCATATAGTATTGCCCTGGCACTTGAAATATTCCTGCAAAGGCAACTGTGGCAATGAGTACAGCTACGACTGTGGTTGAGTTGATCGCGTTGTTAAGGCCTTCTCTGTGCATCTTGTGCAACCGCTTGGCTATGCCTTGAATGCGTTTTCTAGTCTGTTTTGTGTGTTTTAACTGATCGTGAACCTCGTGCTTAATGTCACTAACGGTTTGCTTCAACTCTCTAGCTGGATTCATTGCTTGTGGCTTTAGGATTCGGGCACTCTGAACCCCATATTCCTGCAGGATGGCTACGGTGTCAGCCTGTGACATTTTCTCAGCAGTGTCTAGAGCTGTCTCGTGTGACCTATTGATAACTTTCACGTCTGTTTCGTTCTGTGAGAGCAGCAATTTAACAACCTGCATAAGCTCAAAACAAGTCAGTTCTCCTCTGTGATCAACAATGACATGCTAATGACAGGTGTAGACACGAAAAAAGTGTAAATTTTCGTCTCCAAGTGAAAGGTGTGAAAAGAACAGCAATATTGTACAGCTTCCAGGTAAAAATTGTACCACCTGAGGCTGGAAATATTGTACAGCTTTCGTTTTCTGTCCCGGGCAAAGAGAGCAAATCTAGGATTCAGTGTCTCATATGATAAATGACATTTCCACAAACTTCGCGCAGACGTTTCTATTTCTTTCTCATATTATTTCTGTAAGTACTGTTTTCCCATCTAACATCAGCTACAGAAAGAAGTTTTAGATGAAATATACCTCAGCCCTGCCTTTACGAGATGCTATATGCAAAGGTGTGTTTCCCTTATTGTCGACCATGTTAAGTAATGAAGGATCAGCGTTGGTGAGCTCCTCTACAACCTCGAGATTTTGTCCTTTGACAGCCATGTGAAGTGCGGTCTGTCCCTTATTATCCATCCGCGTTGCGATCCCTGGCTCCTTACTCAAAAGAGCCTTCAAAACCTGCAAATGTCCATTTCTTGCAGAAGAATGTAATGCTGTTTTCCCATTACTTTTAGCTATAGTGGCCAAACTGCTTTGTTCCTCCAAGAGATAGTTCACCATCTCTATGTGCCCTTGGTTCGCTGCAGTATGCAAAGCTGTCGTATTTACTACATCAACAGTCATCGCGAGCTCGGGATGTGCTTCCATCAATACCTTCACCACATCTGCAACATTACCAAAAATGAACAAGCTAGTTCATCAAGAAATTCATAAACTAGACATCAGAACTGGTAAAGTTGTCTTCATGTGACCAGGATGTCACGGGTTCGAGCTGTGAAAACAACATCTTGCAGAAATGCTAGTTAAGTTTGCATACAATAGGCCATGGTAGTCCGGCCTTCCATAAACCCCGCACATAGCTGAAGCTTAGTGCACCAGATAACCCTTTTTAGACATCAGAAAAATGGAAAAGGCTAAAATGATGCTAGCTAGCTTTAGTTCAACTAAACTCAGTATTTTCGACATGGAACAGAAAACCACTAAAATTTCAATTTTTGAAACCCAAAACTTCAAAAGTACAATGAATTTAGTGCTAAGAACGTTAAAGATTTAATCCATCAAGCTTAAATCCTAGATACGCCTTTGATGGAACATCGACAGCTTACCTAAATCTCCTTGTTTGGCAGCAATGTGCAGTGCATCAAACCCGTTCCTCGCTTTGATTCCAGCTGCAACTAGATCATAATACATGATCATTTCCCTAACCACCTCATAGTAACCATATTCAGCTGCAACATACAAAGGTGTCTCTCCAGCTGAATTTTTCTTTATCAATAACTCTGCCAATTCTTCCTCATCCGTATCCTCGATAGTATTTTTTATTGCAACAAGATTTCCAGCTCTAGCTGCCGAATGCAAGGCACTATCATCGCGTTTCCCTGTTAATTGTTTCGTCATCTTTTTCCGGGGTGTAGTTGGCTGAGCTGCTGGTGCCTCCATCTTATTAAAAGTTACCAAAAATTCCCAATATGCTAATCTTGAAACCAAAATCCTCTTTTTTTCCTTCCCTCAAAACACTTAAATCAACAAATCATATTTTTCAACTCTAGTAAGAAACAAACTTTATTGTATAATCACACATTCCTGGATTCATCAAAAGCCAAAATCTTGAATTTCACTCACAATATCAATAGCCTGGAAACAACAACAACAAAATCATTAAAATGTTTTTTTTTCCACATGAAGAAAAGGCTTGCATTTTCAATCTTTAATCTTTAATTCATGAGTTCCAATACAATAGCTAGCCAGCAATAAACAAAAAATGATTTATTTTTTTTACCCTGGTGTCGAGGCCAGCTTTCACGCACCTCAACTAATTTCACGGGATACCTGTCACCTCCCACCAGCAACAACAGGTATCAAGTATGTTATGTCTATTGTCTTATTTTCATTCCTTAAGTGTATTACACCATCAAAGATTGCAAAATTAAGACAGAAAAAAAAAAGGAATTTTCTTTTACCTGGGCATGAAAAAACTTCCACCTTTTTGCAATTTTCTTGATATAATTTCAAGAACCCCACCAAAAGAAAGCTTTTTTATGATAAAAATTAAACAACCTTTGTATATTGGTTTTGAGAAATAGAAGAAAAGCTTCTAAAAAGGGACATGCATTCAACAAAAAATAATAATTAGAACCACCACCCTGAGTTCTTGAACAAAAAGAGAAAAAAAAAAAAGAACAAAAAGAAAGGAACTTTTTTTTTTTGAAGTTGGTGGTGATGATTTGAATATTGAAAATCACATTAAGAATATTAATGGTTTATTTTTATTATAATTATTATTTGTTTTTTAATAATTTGAGATGAAACTGAAGAAAAAATTGCTTCCTTTGGTTGGTGAATATTTTCACTAACCATATTACCAGAAGGTCTAGACACCACACACATATATCTGTGCTGTAATTTTTTTGACAGATCACTCCAAATATAGAAAGACAGACATCATGAAATATTTGAAAAAGGGCATGATTTTTTCAGTTTTTTCAAAAATAAAAATTATCTGAAGGTGTTTGGTTTGAAAGTTTTTTTTTTTGTTTTCATTTTTTCAACCATTCTTTTGCCTCGGGAAGTCAACACAGAGCCTTAGGATTGGAGTCCCTTGGTGACTCGACCCACGACCTTAGGATTGAAGGTGAGGGTGTTTACCATAGTTTTTTTCAATTCATTGTGGTTATAAAAACTTTGATTTCTTTTTTCATATTATTTTAAAAAGTTCATATAGAAACTTGTAACTTGGTGATATGAAATTTGGAAGTCTAGTGATGTATCAGAAATCCATAAATTTTAAGGGATTTTTGTAATTTCAAAAAGAGTAAGGAAATAATGTAATTAATTCTTAACACTGTGAAATTTATGTAAATTATACAAAGAATATCCCTTCCCTAATTTGACAATTCTTTAATTCTAACATAACACATACTATGTTTAATATCATAAAATTAAAAGACATGACGATGCTCTGGACAACTCTTTGGTCCAGACGTTGGAAGTCGGTACATAAGCCTTGAGAACAAGTAAAAGTGACAGGGCAGTCAATATTCGAATAAATCTATTGATAAAATAAAACTAATACAGCTCAATACATAGCAAAGAAGCAAAGACAAATGTGTTTGCTTGTCATTCAATATGACAAAATTACATAATCTGTGTATGTTGGCTCATTTAGATTTCCATGGGAACGTTTCTTTTGATCAATGAAACAGCACATCAAGGACTGCGAGACAAACGTTGTATAAATAAGGCATATACATTCCTCTTTCAGCAAATGATGTGATTAGCTATCACTAGCCTTGATGTGATTGAACTTCAACGACTGTGAGACAAACATGAATAAATCAGGCAGACGAGATTAAGAGGCTAAATCAGCTAACGATGTGATTAGCTATCACTCGTGCCTTGCACCATTAATTTGTAGAGTGCATAGCCTCCCCTGTGGCAGCCAGGCATTTTAGAAGCCATGTTCTCTAAATCACTCTGGCAAAAAAGAAACAGTAGGAAATTAAGTCGTGGATAACAAGTGTTGGCAAGGACAAAACAGATGTTTAAAGTAATATGAACTTTTCTTTTATAAATGAAGAAGCAAAACTGCCTCTTATACTATTTTTTAGCAATAAGTCTTCCAACAAAGGATCATTGCGAAAGAAAAAAAAAGAAAAATGCACCCACCATCAGCAGTCTTGAAATGGTGATGTCTGTAATGCAAGAATGCAATGAAAGGACAGAAATAAAAAACAAAACAATAGTAAAGTAGTGCAGCACATGAACAAAAGTCTTAAAATGCTCAAACTGAATCTTTGCATGACAAATATAATGCTAGCTTTAGCTGCTAAATGGCCCCAGATAGAACAGAAAGGACATTCCTCTAAGGTTCATTTTATGCAATTTCATGCTCAAAAGGCTAGAGGATTATTTTGGTTAGAAGGGATCTCATCCACTTTAAGGGTTTGAGTGATGCTTAGAATAAGAAGACGCCAGGATCAAGCATTGTGAAGCTGTAAGGTAGAACCAAAGGATAGATTTGCAATTATCACTTTCTATTACTCTTACTGTCTTACAACAGCTAGTGTTTTTATATAGTTATGTCATGCAACTCAAACATTCACAACACTAACTCAGAAATAAACTCCATGTTACAAATAATGTATTTCTATTCTAGAGAAACTAAAAATAGCAAATCACAACAAAACTGGGATGAATCAGACATTTTGTGAATATTCTATGAGACAGGAGCTCTATGATTGCAAAGATGACACTGATGCTAAAAGTTTTCAGAAGGAATCTGAAAGTCTCCAAATTTAACTACAAGCTCCAATTGGCTCCAACTTTAACTATATAGCTCCTGCCTTTCCTCCACGGAGCTCAGCAAAAGTGGTTCCATACATAAGTTAAGCAAAAATTAAGAGATAAGACTAGTTATGAGAACTGTTTTAACAATTTGTAAAACTAACCATTGAAACAGCATAAAGCTGAGTTGACTCGAAACTATCCTGTGCACTAGAATACAGTTGTTGAATTTCCTCTGACTGAAGATTGCATTTGATGAAGAAAAAAGCAGTTGGTCTAACATTCAATACTCTTCGCGATATACCAATAAAGATGGGGCTGGACTGAGTATAACATCAAAGATAAAGAATAAAGAGCAAGAGTTATGGCTTCTCCAAAATATGAATCCTAATATGATGCAATCTTATCAAAAGGGAACGACAATCTGAGTGTGCACGTAACAACAACCCCCCTCAAGAATTGCAGAGAGCCATATTCATAAATAATTTACCAGTCTCCAACCGATCATATTATGAATGCAACTTTATTTTGTAGCTGACAATCAATGTATCCTACATATTATGTTATACTATATTTGTCAAAGATAACCTTAACATGGCATATTAACCCCCAAAACACACAAAAAGAAATACATGTTGTAATGCTCACACGGATTCCTCCCTAGCTAATTAGTAAGTTTGTCAAATATCAAAGTTCCCTAAATAATTTCCGTCACGGATGAAAAGACCATATTTATAATGTGACGGTAAATTATTTGATGAAAGTTTTGAGGTAGATCTTACTGACAAATAAAGTGAGAAATCATAACTATGTGTTACTCGAAATACACGATCATAATACATGATCATAGTTGGACCACAAAACTATGTGTTACTCGAAATACACGATCATATAAAGATTTGTATATGACAAATTGACAACACCACAAACATGATAATTCTCAAGATTCGACGTGATTGTGCTATTTTGGTATAATAACCCAGAATGATATACAGGCTTGAGGCCTGATACAAGGCTGATAAGACACTACAAACTAGGACCCATTTCAGTAGTCTGCCACCCAAAATTTCTAAGTATTAGGAATTACATGCTTATACAGAGCAGTGAGAAGTGGAAAGTTTAAAAAAGAGTTGATAATAAACTCAATCATCATCCTCACAAATTGCGGACCAAGAAAAAGTCACATACCAGCCCCGGGGGGGGGGGGGGG
>JAJONR010015486.1:0-12779 GCA_029582245.1 Solanum etuberosum
TATATATATATATATATATATATATTTACATTTACAAATCTATCCTTTAGCGTGTTGGAAAAGTTCTTCTTCTGTTTCCTTCAAATAATAAAACTAGTTTTGCTTACGTTCCCTTCTTATATTTTCTTTTGCCTCTTTTCTTCTGAAGTTATTTTTTCTCTACTCTTGTAATTCGATATTATGCTAAAAACTATTCTATTGAAGATGGCATCCCAAGGCAAGTTGTTATTCTGCAAGTGCGTGCACCTTTACAGACAGATTTTAGAAATCCCATTATAGTTAGTTCAAATGCTAATAGTTTTTTCTTGGTGAGTCCAGAACCACAGATTCGGGAAATGCATCAGCAGGTCAATTGACAATCTTTTATTGTGGCAAGGTGAATGTGTATGATGATGTACCTGCTGAAAAGGTAACTTAAGTTTGATGTATGAGGGAACTACAACAATTTAAGTATTGACAATTGACTAGTTTGTTCCTGTTGTGGCCACTGACATATTTGTTAGGCACAAGCAATCATGCATCTTGCTGCAAGCCCACTCTTTGTGCCTTCAGAAACTCCATTGGATGCTACCAGAGCAGCTCAACATTCCGAATGCCATTTGCAAGCTGCAAATGTTAAAATGGGTCCAGATTCTCCTATGGTGCTCATGCCAACCATGCAAACAGGTTCGTTCTTACCATGGAAATTGAAGAATGTTACTACATTAGTCCATGATTTGGGGATTTTGATGGCATGTGCGTGAGTTGAATTGAGAAACAGACCTAACCTGTAATGTTCTTGATCAAAATGCTGATAAATTTGACTATCCCCACCCTCCCCCTCCTCTTGCCAAATGACATATGTGAGTTTAATTCCATCTAGGTTATGACTTCCTACGAAAAATAACTTCCTATCAATCTCGATGAGGTGTAACCTTGTGTTACAGAACATAATAATTTGGATATTTTACAGGGAAAATAACTGAAGGGACTCGCCTGCATTTGGAGGAAAGCAACACTTTCTATGAAGACAATTCAGGCAAGTTCTTTTGCTTCCTTTTGTTCTTTTCAATTCTGCCCCCCCCCCCCCCCAAAGAAACCCTGAAAAATGGAGGGAAAGGTTCTCATTGTACCTTGCTGAAACTTAGGTAATATTAGGCTCCTCTGTTTAGTTCAATTGAGCAATGTACTTGGTGTTACTATTTACCCAGGGTGGTGTGAGGCTATGACTTTCTTTCTCCATGTTATCTGGCCTTGCTGTCGTCTAGCTGTCATTAAAACTTATCTATTACAGTATGGGACCTGAAAAACGGAGGACAAGATAAGACAATTCTTGCCATTGTAAGATAATTCCTTAACTTATTAAAAAAATTACTAGCCATTGTTATTCAAGAGTCTAGACTTCCCATCCTGACCATATTTTATAGTTATATGAAAGATTTTAAAATTCCACAACCAATCCAATTACCCAACTATTGAAATGATAATGCTTGAAAACCAGACTAGCACCAAAGGTGTGACTTAGCTGGCCCCAACACCATCATTATGAAAAAAAATAAAAGATAAGAGGAAAAGATAACAAGTATAGGTGTTGCTTAGAATATTATACCACTGATGTGTTGAAGGTTCTTCCATAAACCAGGTTTTGCCATTTAAATTGAGTGGCATTCCAAGGTCTGCAGACGGGAAGGTTTAATAGTCCTTTCTCCCTATGTTGCTCAAACACTCCAAAATTGATGCCACTCTCGTGTCTAATTCTCCAAAAATGCACTTCTTTTGGAGATCCGACATGCACCCTTCGACATTATTGAAAAGTCTGAGTAACATAGATTTCTCCTGCTAACCACCTGTTATATTAAAAAACTCTAGTTACTATTAACACAATCATGGAGCCCACAACTTAATCCGACCATTTTCTATGTCAATATTGTGATAGTTTACTTAAGCAAAGGATTTAAGCTGGGAAGGTCAATCTGCTACTCTTTAATTTCTTTGTCAATGCGTTATAATAGATCAGTGGCCTTTAATTAATGCAAGCCTTGAAGTAGGTAATGCTTATATGATGATTAACAGAACTTGTTGAAGGCAAAGCAATCACAAGCATCTTATTCTACTTCTCCATAAATTTCTTTCTTATCTCTCTCTCCCCCCCATTCCTCCAAAATCAATTATGCAGAAGCAGTGAACCACGTAAGCAGAAAAGCATTACTGGAAAGATATCGTGAGAAGCGGAAAGACAGGTACTGCAATAAGTGAACTGCTCAATTTCAAAATGGAAATAAGAAACGAGAACAGTTGTACTTCTTTTTGTTTCCTTTTCAGTATCTCACTTCTCTGTTAGATGAAAAGGTTCAAGAGAAAGATGGGAATGCCTTCATCTGCTAGCTTGGACATCTATTTGAACCATCGAACCGGAAATCATACCCCAAGTGAGCTCTCAAGTAGGAGCAACACTTGTTCCCCGCCCGCTATTAGATTATCTGTTGCACCTGCTCCAAGTGGTTCAATGGATAACATTCTCCAAATGGATGCCAATGCT
This sequence comes from Solanum etuberosum, assembly GCA_029582245.1. Classification (NCBI taxonomy): domain Eukaryota; kingdom Viridiplantae; phylum Streptophyta; class Magnoliopsida; order Solanales; family Solanaceae; genus Solanum; species Solanum etuberosum. The sequence goes on from JAJONR010015486.1 coordinate 2,519, forward strand.
TCTGGTTTTCTCGACGACAAAGGTGAGTTTTTGTTTTCACCAAACCATATTTAGTGGTTTTCTAATTTCAACTTTCAAGGAGCATTCTTGTTTTTGCCTCCCTAAATTAGTTCATTTGAGATTTTGCCTCTCCAAATAGTTCATTCGAGCTTTAGGGATCTATCAAAACTGCAAATTTTCCAAGGTTGGGCAATAAGTTAATGTTTGTTCTAAACCCTGAGCTAGTTGTTGTTTTTATTGTGTAATCTGGTTGATAACACAAACTCTGTGTCACAGCCTCTGAATCTGCTCTTTCTAAGTTTGTAAGTCCATCTTGGCATGAGTTTCTTCTGAATGAATGTATTGCCTTTTGAGCGAACCAACCTCGCAGGGAAGCTTTGGGGACCTTGCAAGATGTCAAGTGCTTGTTAATTGGTGATTGGTTGTAAATAAAGATATAGACCTATCACCCAAATAACGTAACTGAACAGATAGTTATAAAGACCTATCTCATGAGTATATTTTATCCTTGTTTGTGTAGGAACCCTGTCATTCTTGTCAATCAAATTCGTTCTTTGCCTGAGGTCATGCATCACAAGTATTCGTATTTTAATAACTATATTTTTAGTTTTTGCTTGTTTTCCCTCTTTATTCTTTCACATTCCTCTTGTTTCTTTCTTTCTTATAGTTATACGAACTTTGAGCTCCATCCAACCTCATAATCTAATATATAAGGAAAAAAGAAATTTGTTGCTAGCTCTAGAAAGTGGTATCTTGCACTAGATGAGATTTTTAAAATGGCTAAAGTTTATAACCATTCTTTTTGTTGTTCAGATGGTAAAGAATGAAAACTGGGATGGCGAGGAACACTCTTGCTTTCTAATTTGTTTTCATGCGCCAGAAAGTCTGGGAAGTAACATCCTGTTCCAGCCTCTGCCTAGTTGAATGACGAGGTGTAGGTTGTTCCTTGTGGATCTGTGTTCAGAAGCACTTTGTATTTAGGCTGTCGTCATTCCTCAGGTAAATGAAGAGAAAATTAGTCAGGAATAGTCCTCTTGTCATGCAATGTTTTCTGCTTTCAGAATCTTTTCGAAAGCCGCTAGTCTCCTCAAGAGTCCCACTTTAGTGTAGAATTTTAGGCAGTTGCATTTTTCCCTTTTGCTGGAACTGGTTCTCAAGGAGCTAACGTGGAACCCTGTTGTAATTAGTCTCGGTACTTTCCACTCTAAACAAGACAGATGATTTTGGCTGAACAGTGGAAGTACTTGGGTTACCAAGGCATATTCTTGTTTTATTTGGACTGATTCTTAGGAAAAATTTAAATGCTCGAGGTTTAAGGTTGGTTGGTTAGTACTCCCTTCGTCCATCTTTACTTTTCGAGTATTGACTTAGCACACCCTTAATGAGCAATAAATAGAATGACAATTTTACTACATCACTCTATGAATAGAATAAATTCAATATAGTTAATAATAAGGATAAATTATCTCTTGTTTTTCAAACTGGACATCTATGTTTAGTATAATGAATAAATTATAACTTGCTATTCAAACTGGACATCTATTTTTAGTATAATGGACGGAAGTAGTAGTAGATGTGTCAAAATGCGTGATTTTTGAACTATTCATGTTGCAGTAAGGCTAATATGTTAGGACAAATGTATTAATGCCGATGAGGAATACGTGGGTCTATCATGGACGTGTTTAACTCCAGTAGGAAAATGTTGGGATACTTGGAGACCACAACTCCTGTAGGCATGTGGAAGAACGTTTAGTTTTGTCTTTTTTACTCTGATCCAGTTGGTTGAGATTTCACCAACTATTGAATCCTCTTTCTTTGATAATTTGGATCTCCTTTCCCATCACAAAAAGAAGGAAAAAATGAAAACATATACTATGTGTTTATACAAAAGGACATACTGCAGCCATTGGAATTTCTCTATAGTTCGGTGAGTATAAGTTGAATCCATTCTTTATACATCCGTCCATATTAATTCTGGAATTGTAGCATTAAACATACATTGCCTCACACGAACCATAACGAGGGCGTTGTTTGATGAAGTGATTGAGGACAAGTGTATAATGCAAGGCCGTTATATGTGTTACTTGGAAAATCAACTAATTAGTATATTGCGTGTGTTTTTAGCTGCATAAGGTAAGGAGCGTGTTAGTGTGTTACAAATTATAACGAGGGGTCGAGGGCATCGTTGGTGAAGTGGGGTTGGGCTGGATTAGTGGTTGGATGAAACTTTATGATTTTTCAAAGAGGAAATTTCTGAAATAGCTCTAACGTCAGGTTGAAATTAGGCCTTCTTAGCTTTACTTGGCTAATTATAATTCGTAGTTACATTATTGTTGCTATTAGATTAGAATTTAGATGTATTCAATGTTTTTTCATTAAAAAAGTAACTTCGAATACAAATACAATACTTAATGCATTAATTGTGCTTTTTTTAAAATAAAAAAAAATTTAACCATGAATCAAGCATATCGCAATCTTCTATAATCAATGGGACACTGAAATCTCACAAAATCTTTTCTATAATAAGAGAATGATTGTTTCGTTGTATCACTAACTATAACTTGTATGGCATTGATACATAATTTTCTGTTGTTAACTTGTTATAGACTTTCTTTCACATAAATACACTGATACGACATCGATGTAAATATATTTTGGTGATAAACACACAATATATTGATTCAAATGTATTATAGTAAATAATTACATTCAAATGCATTGATTCAAATGTATAATAGTGAATAAACTTGCTCAAATACACAATACAAATGTATAACAAGGAACTAATACACTTGAATATATTGATATAAATTTACAACAAGTTGTAGATACACTCAAATACATTGATACAAAATGAATAATAAGGAACAAATATATTTAATACATTGATACAAATGTATAATTAGTAGCATATATAAACAAATGCATTTGATACAAAAGTATAACAAAGATCATATACACTTGAATAGATTGATACAAATTTATAATCAATTGCAGATACACTCAAATACTACTCCAATGCATTGATACAAATGTATAAAAGAGAATAGATACACTTAAATACATGAATACAATGCATATACATGTGCACATACGGATACATTCAAATATATTGATACAAATAACAAGTTGCAGATACACTCGAATACATTTATACCGAATGAATAACAAGGAACATATACATACACTTGAATACATTGATACTGAATGAATAACAAGGAACCTATACACTTGATACAAATGTATAATTAGTAGCAAATACATGCAAATACATTTGATACAAAAGTATAACAAGGAACATATACACTTGAATAAATTAATACAAATTTATAACAAGATGAATACAAGGAACATATACACTTTAGTTGCTTCTCCAAATACATTAATACATCATGAATAACATGGAAAATATACACTTTAGTTGTTTCTCCAAATACATCCTAGTGATGAATACACTATAGAAGCTCTCAATTCATTGATATATAAATATATAACAATGAACAGTTGCACTCAAATATATGAATATAATACATATACATTTATTCCTTGAAAAACCTATTAAATCTGTCTCAAATTTGTACCAAAATTTCTCAAATTTTAGATATGAACTCTTCGTGATATATCAATCTTTCAAAACATCAGTTATTTAAATCTAGTAACAATTTCATAAATCAACAATTTGGGCTTACACTTCAAGCTTTTCTTATGATTGTCAATGAAATTTCGTAAATCATTACGAGCCAATGATAACGACGTTTTATTGGATCAAGGGAGAGCAAGCATAACGCCATTGAGTTTGAATTTGGACATGATTCGAAGAATCGTCCATGAAAGAAAAGAAGGAAGAAAATAATCCATGAAAGACGAAATAATACCCGTTAATTTGGGATTATATGCTAATTTGGCGAGAGAAAAATAAAAGAGAGATAACTGATAAATACAATGCCTAAATGTTATTTTTTTTCAGAAAAAAAAAAAGGGGGCGGGAGGGCAGCTACATCAACAAAATGGTAATTATACATGGACAAAAAAATCATATTAGTAGTAATTCACACTGCTAAAAAATCATTTTCTTATTGATAATTGAACTAATGAGAAAAGAAAAAATAGTAGTGTTTTCACACGGATAAATTAGGAAGTTTATTAGTAATATTTTATTGAGAATTTATCTCTCGCAATGTGTTTTTCTAATCATGAGTTGGTTCGGTGGAGAAATTATATTTTATAACATAAATATTTAATTAATTTGTGATAGAAAAAGAACCTTAATGTCAGGTTAAAGATTTACTCTTCATTATAAACTTTAAAATTAAAGAAAAAACAAAACAAGATTGAGTAAGTAAGATGTTTCCACAAATCTAAGTAGTGGTTCTGGTTGACAAAGAAAAAGTAGAATTGTTACTAAAACAATTAATGTTGATATTTTTAATTTGATGAATGAGATTTGGTAATAAATCACGATCAGACCAAATAAATGGTGCAACAATTACATATATATATATATATATATATACATACATTTAAGTATTGCAGGTGGCATCAAGTGCCTGTCGTTGCTTGTCTTTTTCATACAATTATTGCATTTCCATGCTGTAAGTCGATGACAGATCATTTCTTGTCTTAATACTTATCCTTAGCTGCCCATTAAACCTAATTTTGCTTCACAATCTTTATATAATCTTTGCTGTTTGGACAATATTTGCTAAACCTCAAAAAATAGAGTCAGAAAAAAATACTTCCTAATTAATTACTTGTCCACGTGAAAATAATGATTGACATAATGACTTTACCATTTTATCCCTATTAATTATGAAGTAGATAAATTAAAAACTTAAGATTTTCAAAAGGTTCTACCTTTTTCAAAGTAATTAATTGAGGGTATAATAGGTAAAATTTTTTTATCCTTTCTTGATTTGTCAAAATGGACAAGTAATTAGGGACTACTAAAAAATGAAAAGTGGACAAGTAATTAGAGACAGAGGGAGTAGTAGTTTCAGTTGTATTTAATGTAAATTTCACTTGAAAAAATATAAATTTTATAAAGTAATCTTGCTTGGTGTGGTGGACAAGATGAGACTTGAGAGAAGCAAGACTGAGATGGTTTGGACTTGTGAAGAGGAAGTGCACAGACGCCACAGTAAGGAGGTGCGAGAGACTGGATGTTGGGGGCACGCGGTACATGAAGGAGTAGAGATAGACCGAAAAAATATTGGGGAGAACTGAGAAGTAATTAAACAGGACATGACACAACTTTATATTACCGAGGATATGTTGTTGTTGAGATATTCTTCAAATAAGTTCTAAAATAATTATTTTTTAAAAATAAAACGGAAAAGAAAAATGGGGGAGGGGATTATTACAAGTTGGAAAATTGAATTGTCACCAATAAAATAAAAGTTTAGGTAGTCAACTAATATAGCTCAGCTGCTCGGATGATAAGAATCCCTCACTTCCAACCTTAAGGTTGTGAGTCTGAATCAACAAGAGAGCAAAGATGGAAGTTCCCGAGGAGAGGGGTAAAAAGAAAAACATATCATCATAGCTATTAAGATACCCCGCAGATCTAACATGAATTCACTTGAATTCAATTATTATATATTAACACATAAATTTCAAATTATGAATCCGCTCGTTACAATAACCCTCAAGTCAAGTTTTATAAGTTTAGTCAATTGGCAAGATCATCACATGGATTCGCTATACCAAATCTGGTTCTCATTTTAACCAAATCCAAATTAAGCTCCACACAAGAAAGAGAGATTAATTAGAATTTATCTTTTCTGTTTATATAATAAAATATTTGAATTCTCGTTTAATTTAAAAAATAGAAACAGAGAGGTAGAACATTTTCATGTGGCTGGTAGATATGTTAATTATATTCTAATGGTACTAATTAGAATTAAATGCAAAATCACTAGAAAAGGAACCCAGTCCGTTCAAAATTTTGTCCATTTAATTTAGTAAAGTAATATTCGATAAAATTGAAACGATACGACAATAATTAGCGTAAAGTAATATTCGATAAAATTGAAACGATACGACAATAATTAGCGTAGTCCCCTTATAAGAGTTTTACCTATATTAACTGTATTTGAAATGCCCACTATGATATTAATCTATCATGAGTTAAAATCCATTGCCAAATTCACACTATTGCTGCGTTTTTTGTGGACTATAAATCTTATGAGCCCCACAATTAATTATTCAAATCCAGCCATCATTATGGTTCAAAATCCTCATGATATTGATTATTATTTTTTGGCCTACGCTCACTTCTATGTAACGAAATGCATCATCACAACACAAAGAAGATATTACATCTCTCATCTTCATCTTAATATAATGCATAGATGAATTTTGCTGTGGTATGTTCCATTGAAGGTGATCTTTTTCCTCTTAATCAAATAGTCAATTAATTAAAAATATGAAGAAATTTCGCTAAAAAGAAAGGCCGTCTCGATAAAAGGTGGGTCTCACATTCAAGGCTTCGTTTTTAGTCATAAGCCACAAGGTTGCTTGAATTGAGTCTGGAAACCTCGGGACCCGAACCAAAGGTCTAACTAGACCAAATTCAACGTTCTGGAGCTGACAGAACCGTCAAAATTGCATTTTAAGGAAGTTTTAACCGAAGTCACTAGAGCATGAGCTCAATGGGTTCAAGATTGCGGTAAAATTGGAATGATATAGAAAAATTAGAATAGTTCCTTTGTAAAGATGATGTTCGGATTATTATTGAAATAATTACTAAATTATACTATGGTTATTAAGTGGAAAAAATGACCATAATTCCTACTACATCACTATTTGTAACCATCAACCCATTTTCTTCCATATTCTCACAACTTATTGTCCCATTATCTTTCAATTTATTCCAAGGTAAATATTTTTTATCTATAAATAGTAGTCATTCTTAACTTTTATGATGACAGAAAATATTGTAAAGTGGGTGAAGAAAAAGTTTTATTTGTGAAAGAAGGTATATATTCTTTTTTACGGAGTTTTGGACTTAATCACTTGTTAAAAAATTATTTGAGTTATAATACGGTCATATCAGGCTGTTATATTATGGAGAAGATAAGCTAAGTCAAAAAATTACTACTAAATTAATAAAGATTTTGCTATGGTAGCCTTTAATATTCTTATCAAAGAGAACGAAACATATGTCCCGCAATCAAGAGATTTTTTTTTTCATTGTATTTCTTGATTATAACTATGTTTTCACCAATATGATCATACCCAATGACAACAACATACCTAGTGTGCTCCATAAGGTGAAATTTGAAGATGATGTGGTGTACACAAACTTTACTTTATCTTGAGAGAGGTAGAGAGATGTTGTTTTCTATGAACCTTTGACTTAAGAAAAATGTTTTCAAAAACAGGGTTTGACACATACAAGAATAAAAATTATGATGAAAAATGCTATAGAAAAGAAAAGTATTGACAACAAATACAGTAAAGATAATCCAAGTAAAAAAAATAACAACTATACAATTGAAGAATAAGATAATCATAGAATAACAATAATGATCATAACAAGTAAAAGAGGAAACAAATAAGCTAGAACCACGTTCTCCCATAGAAAGCAGAGAAATCATCCAACTTCTTGCTAACCATCTACTCTAATCTTCAACTTCCATGTTTTCTTATCTAGGGTTATCTCATCAAATACGTCATGTAATGTTTAAGCACCACTCTTCAAATTTTTTTCTATCTTTATCTTTATCACTATCAACCCTCGCACCTTCTCAATAAGGTATTTGTGTTCCTCCTTTATAAATAGCAAAACTATTTTAATCGCGCATCTTAAAAAAGAGAATAAATGAATGACAATTTAATTAGCATCCTTCATATTTGCTTTCAAAAGCACTTATGCAAATCTCCCCAGTCCCTACCTTGTTGTCACCAAAACTGTGGCACCAAATTAGATAATGCTTGCTTTAATAACTGAATCTTCAACTAGTAATTATGATTGTGTGAACAATTACAAATAGAGATACTATTGAATATTTAAAAAAATCATTTTGTGATAGGTAATAGTATCTCTATTTGTAGAGCCAAATAAAGATGTTGCATTTTTTTTTTTAAATATCTTTTTTTTCTAATAGAGCAATTTTCACTTTATAGTTGTTATGCAAATGTTAAGCTACGTACGTACATTTATTATCCTAGACAAAAATGATTATACGAAAAATGTTATGACAAATGGCTATAAAAACGGATGTGACAGACGTTCATTATATGAAATGTAAGGAAATTATTTCAAAAAACTAATAAATTTTTGGATTTCATGTAGATTTTCCCTTATACAAGAACTTGTTTCTAATGTTTATTGAGAATTTTGTCTGTAAAAAGTTAATTCAGCTACTTCTAGCCTTGCGGTTAAAGTTAAAATTTCCATATAAGAGGTCATGCGTTTATATCCCTACGGTTGCTACCTTCTTCTTTTTTTTAAAATATTTTTTTATTTGCTTTATATTTAGTATTTTCTTCATTTTAATTGATTTATCTTATGTTTCTTTTTAGCGTGTTATATTTAAAAATTGCATATAATATTATAAATCACAATAATTAACAATTAAAAATATTTAAAAAAATTGAGATTGAGGAAGTAAAATATATTATTTGAAATTACGTAAAGAGTAATATAAATAATAATAATAATTAACAACTTAAAATATTTTTAAATTATATATAAATTTGACTGGCTCTCTTAATTTCAGTTATGCTACATAAATTGCGACAAATGAAATAAGATTAGGTTTGTGCTTACACGAACTTTTTGTATCTAGTAGCAAAATATATAACTCAATGATGAAAAAGAAGAATGGTCTATACAGGTGATATCAATTTATTAGGGATATACCAATAAAAAATTGTTGGGTTTTAGCAAGGTGTGAATGAGAAATAAGAATGAGAAACTGAAAAATGTGGGGGAACCAATTTGGAGGGAAAATGAAAAGTCATTTCAGATGGAAGGCTTTTGAAAATGAAAAGTCATTTCTCCCATATTGGTAGAAGAAAGGAAAAATGTTGTCCTTATATTAGGAAACACTTCCTTTAACTCTTAAAGGGTTAAGAGTTAAAGGAAGAAGGTGCCCCTAGCGCCGTCGTCGTCGCTCGCTCGACCTCGGCTTCGGCTTTTCTCTTGAAAATTAATTCAGAATGTTAATTAATCAACAGAATTAATTTCGCATAACCGAATTATTTAAAATTCACGTGTAACGGTAAAGTCATTCTGAAAGTACATGTTCCTTCCGAAAAGACGTTATTTTTCCAAAAGACACAACGTTTTGGAAAGACATGTCTGAACAGATGCGTTCACACCGTTGTCCGAATAGACACGTTCCTTGCTGCAATTGGCTATAAATAGAGAGGTTTTTTCCGTTTTTCAAACATTGAAATTTTTCTCTCTGCATTCATTTTCTTACAAAATCAAAATTGTCAATCGACTGAGTCTGTGTGTGCTCTCGTTGTTGTTCTTGCGTTCGCTAAAATTAGTGAAGTTTGAGGTACCGCTACTTCTCTAATAGTTAATTCGTTTTATCTTGGGAGGAATTAATCTGCAATCTCAGATACTTGATGGGATTAAATTTCTTAAGGAAACACAGTGGGTTCTGTGGACTCGGATTATTTATTTTCTGTCTGTTTTATCTTTTATCTGTTTCTATTTTTTTTTCTAACCTTAATACAGGAATAACAAGCTTAAGAAATTTCAATCGGTTTCTGTATTTAAGGTTTCTGGAGATTAAAACCTTTGTGGTTTTCTACTCTGTTTGAATTTTAAAAATTCATTCGATTAACGATTAGAAGAACATAAAAACTTCATCGTTAAATCAGAAACATGCTCTATAAATATTTATTCTTTACTGCTAGTATTTCACATACTAAAGTGTCTGCCATTTGTGACAGAAAAATGATAAATTCAAGTCAAGTAAATGTTGGAACAATGAGTGCTGCAACAACATCGGTTGCACACAATCGTTCAACTGCTGCCCTTGCGCCGGCTGAGAAACCTGCAAAGATTTCTGGAGTCGACTTCAAGAGATGGCAGCAAAAAATGATCTTCTATCTGACTACGTTGAGTCTGCAGAGGTTCATTAGTGAGAACTGTCACGACCCGAGCCTACACCCTGGACGTGGCCGGCACTCGAGAACCATTACTGGTCCCCAAGCGAACCCTTATCCTGGCTGACTACAAGCGGAAGACTAACTCAAGCATACAAAAGCTTAAAAACTGAATAAAAATAATATATTCAAC
>JAJONR010015487.1:0-14511 GCA_029582245.1 Solanum etuberosum
TATCTTAAGGTTAAAGCATTTACAAGGGAGATGTATAAAAGTTGCTTTAAAATGCTCAACTTCTTTTCACTTTCCACATGCAAAATTCCTAATTTCACGAAGCAAAATACTCACATTTTGCACCTATAAATATCCAACATATCCAATTCCTTCTCATCACCTCTTCAAATTAAAAATGCCATTATTCAAAGCTTCTAATGTTGTAATTTGTTTAATTATTTTGGCCTTTGTTTTACCTTATTGTAATGCCCAAAATTCCCAAACAGACTATCTCAACACTCATAATTCAGCTCGATCTCAAGTAATTGGTGTTAGTGCAATAACATGGAACACAACTCTTGAAAATTATGCACAAACTTATGCCAATCAAAGAATTAGTGATTGCAATCTTGTCCACTCTAATGGTCCTTACGGCGAAAATATTGCTAAGGGGAGTGGTTCTTTCACCGGCACTGCTGCTGTTAACTTGTGGGTGGCTGAGAAACCGTACTACGACTACAATAGTAATAGTTGCACTGGTGGAAAAGAATGTCGACATTATACTCAAGTAGTCTGGAAAAACTCAATTCAACTTGGTTGTGCTCGAGTTCAGTGTACCAATGGCTGGTGGTTTGTTATATGCAACTATTATCCTCCAGGCAATTACATTGGTCAACGCCCATACTAATTTTGGTTTCCCATCTGATCCGGTGTCCAGAGCCCATATTGGAGCTCCGACTAGCCGATGTCCAGAGCCCACATTGGAGCTCCGACTAAATCCGGATCACGCTCTGCAGGGCCCATTCATGGGTGACGCTCCCAACAGGATTTTCTCCATACCCAGGGCTCAAACCCGAGACCTCTGGTTAAGGGTGAAGCACTCCCACCAGTGCACCACAATCCATGTTGGTGCATTTTAGCTCCGTTGCAACAATAAATTACAAGAATTATTTGTTTGTACTTGTTGTTTGAGATTGTTTTATGTATGACATATTTGGTCATTCCGTAAAGGATGACCTATTGCATCAAAATATAACTTCTCGAGTTTAAGTTATACATATCGTAAGAAAATTTTATATTATCAAGATAGTAGGTTATATAATTCTGCGATTGCAAAATCCACATCTTAAAAAAACTTATATGTGAATTCATAACAGATAATGTAAACTAATAAAGCTAGTTGCACCCCACCCCCCAAAAAAAAAAAAAAAAATATTTCCTTCATTAGAAGCCAGCAAAAGCATTCTTGAAATCACTTATAAAGATGAAAAGAGGAAAGTGTGCACTACACGAAATTAGGAAAAGGTTTACCTAATCAAAAGTAAAAATATCACTTTGCTTCGTAGGATAAAGATACTTTGATCCAAGAACCTTCATAAACTTTTTGATTTAATACAAAGAATAAACATAAGAGTACGTAAAGTGAAAAAGAAAAGAATCTTTTTTTATTATGCATTGTGGTAAAGAGACGTTAAATTTAACACATAAAAATATAATTATACTCTCGATTGATTTAACGTAGCTCGTCCATTTTGATCAATACTTTGGAAGAGAGCACTCTATGGGCATATTATTTTGGAACCGTTGATTATCCATACAATAATCATATGTCAAATGATACTTTCTAACCCATTTAAACAATCTTCTTTGTGTCCATGTCAAAGTACTAGATTGCCCCTTATTCCACCAATGATTTTCACTTTCTACTCTACAAAATCTTGCATTCCCTTTCCAAACACAAGCATCAATTTTGTAATTTCCCAATGTGACCACAAAGGGTGCTTTTGACCAATCAATTTTTGTTTTTCCACCATCTGTTGCCCAATCTTCTCCATTCCATATGCTCATTTTGAGTTCCATTGGCTGCCAATGAGGATATTTAGCTCCTTTATCTGCATGGTTTCTGTATGTTCTAATAGGTACCCAATCTACCATGAACCTGCCCAAAAATAATAAATAGTCAATTGACACGAGGTGATGCGCACACGTACTTTACCGGATATCTCTTATTAAAATTTAGCTTTAGACTACCAATTTCATTGATAATATCATGAAATGGCTTACACAATTTGGTGAAGGTTCCATAGAATAGAATAAGTGTGGTAGTCTTGTGTTGGATCAAACCACAAATTGATTCTCTCTTCTCTATCGTCGAATCCATCAACATAAACATTTGTTTGAAGAGTATAAGGTTTTCCAGCTACATTCCCCAGAAATTCAAAATCTATCTCATCGCGATTTGGTTGACCCGAAGCTAACTGCATATATACGTAATTCCAAATTCATCAAAAAATTTAAGAAATATTTTATAATTAATCATTTTTATGCTTACATAAAATGCTACAACAGTGCCTGCTGAATTTCCTGGTATCAACTTAATTTTCATGTCGAATTGACCAAATAAGTACATATCCTTTGAAGCAATCTCTATACCTGATTAACAAGTTAATCAAACGAAAAGTATTCATCAAATTAACATTGTATAAATAAATATATAATTTGCGTTTGAATTAATTAATAATTACCAGATTCCTTGTCAAATATCAAGCTTCTTGTACGGCCATCAGCAGAAGTGTTTATATGGTTAGGTGAATATGTTACATAGAAGTCTTTATTATAATCACCTGTAGAAACTATAGAAGCTGATGTAATATGAAATAAGTAAATTAAATAAGTGGCCAAGAAAATAAATCTAGAGAAATGATTCATTTTTTTCTTGGAAATCATATCAAGAATTGAGGATGAGGAAATAGCTAAGGATAATTGAAAATATATATATATAGGTGGTATTGCATGGGAATTAAGCTAGTGAGACAAGAAAGAGGAGAACCAATAAGAGTTTTGTTTAAGCAAGAATATCTTTAATACCAAGTAAAGGATATGCTAGCTATTATAAAAGCGGTTCAATAAAATTTATGGCCTAGATGTATATTTTAAGAATAAAGTCATGAAACTGCCTTTGATTAATATTTTTTTAAATTCTAATATTGAATGTAACTACTAATTAGTCTTAATATTTGTTACTAATCTTTTTCTTCTAATTTTGATGCATGAACTCCGTATAACAAGTCCAATGGATTTAACTCTCAGTCGTCACATATTCTATGTTGAGCCCAACATCATTTTCAAGCCCTAAAAAACATTTTAAAAATATTGCATTAAAGATATTTCTGCACAATTAATATTGCATTAAATTTATTTATATTCAAAGTCACTCTAAAAGAAACCATGAAAAAATTTAAGAAATGTTTGTGAATTACATCGCAGTTATAAAAAAATTTATGTATAAAATACTTTTAAAAATTATATACATATAATATCAGATTTGATTGATTTGACTTTTTAAATGAAAATCTCACCAAATTAGTTATGATCAGATTATTTTTTTTAGTTTAATAATGCAGTTTTTAAAAGTGACAAAAATTTCAGTCGTATGCATTTAAAATATTTTACCAAAAAAAAAAAAAAAAAAAATTTCCACACTAAAATCTACTCCAAATAAACTTAAATTTGACATATAAGTAACAAATCTCAATCACAAATTTAACACTTTAATTTGTTGTTCATGTAAGTCTGTGACTAATCAGCTAAACTTTTAGATGTCTGCGTATGAAAGTTTTTTGTTAGAATATACTAATTTTATTCTTTAAATTTCAACAATCCAATGTACTCCAAATAAATTTAAATTCAAATAATGAATTTCATGTATCATAAAGAACAAGTTGTAGTCATTAGTTTGTCAAAATAAGAACAAATCTAACAAACTATTTTAGCACAAATTTAAAAAATTTCATGTAAGTTTGTTCTCAATCATACATGAGTGATATATGTGTTAAAATTTCAGACATAGCTCGTATAGGTGTATAATGTATGCACACATGACAAGTAAAAACAGAAAAAGCCAAAAAGAGTATTTGAAAACATAAAGCGGGTACTAGCTAGTTAAACAAGACACCCAAGGGAAAATTCAGAGTATTTGATGGAAGTTTCTGAAAACCCAATAAGTTTTACACGAATCTTGTATTTAATCTTAATATAGAATAAATAAAAAAGGAAAAAAAGTTTGAAATATATCTGAACTTTGATCGAAATTACGTAACGATACAAAACTTTGGAAATGACCTTTTACCCCTTCACTATTTAATAGTGTATTTTAAAGGTATATATATGCTCACGTGGACATCATAAATATTGCATCATTATAAATAATAATGTGTCCACGTGGGCACATATATACCTTTAAAATACACTATGCATAAGGCAAAAGGTCCTCCATAAAGTTTGGTATCATAACAGCAATTTCGACCAAAATTGAAGTATTTTTCAGAGCATTTTCCCAATAAAAAACTATCAAACAGACAAATCGATGGGTCACAACATTTTTGTATCTCTAATCAAACAACAAAAACAAAATGACCGTTTTTTTTAAATGAATAAGATGGAACTTGTTTGACCACCTGTGTTATTTAAGATGTAGCCAAAAGTTATAATGTATTTAAATTCTAGACACTGCTGAACATTGCATATCTTTCACCAGTAGTACTTTTTTGTTTTTGAGACATAAATGTTCCAATGGAATTTATGTGTGTCAATATTGTAGCATACAAGCTCCTTGAGCCAACTTATTGTTCAAATTGATTGGGTCAATATGTTTTTAAGCTTTCAACATATAGATCTGTAAAAATCTCAAGCATGTTCCAATTAAAAGAGGTGACATTGTTTAAATGAACATGCGCAAAAATTCTTCAAAATTTATTTGAGGTGAAAGTTTTTAATAGAAACACGTTGTCACGTGCATGTGCTCAACACTTGATAAACACAAACTGATTATCTAACTGCTCTCCTGAGTAGAGTTGTTTTGTATAGAAGGAATTAACTTGTTTGTGATGCTCCTGCACAACACACTCAATAACTTCTTTCATATTTGGCCGTTTCTTTGGTTCATCTTCTATACACTGTATTGCAAGTTGTGTGATTATAGTTCCATCGAGAGGATCAAAACCCACAAGACTTTGGTGGACAACTGAAC
Organism: Solanum etuberosum; assembly: GCA_029582245.1. Lineage (NCBI taxonomy): Eukaryota > Viridiplantae > Streptophyta > Magnoliopsida > Solanales > Solanaceae > Solanum > Solanum etuberosum. The sequence continues at coordinate 5,009 of JAJONR010015487.1, forward strand.
GCCCAGACTTGAACTCTCTCAAAACCCACATATTAATTGCATCTCTTGTATCCACAACTAACTCTTCTGCTTATCAAATTTACAAGCAAAATACCAAAGGCAAAGACATCAGACCTGACAGTAAACGTATCTGCAAAGTATGTGACAAGTTACAAAACAGGCTAGAAAGAAAAAATAATAATGGCAACAAGTTAGACACAACCAATGACGCATTCATTTTAAACACAATACTATACATATCAATTGCCTCTTTTCCTTCTATTTTCTTCCACATCCCTTCATTTCAAACATAACATCAACTTCTATTAAAACAAACATAAGGAAACTGACAGTTCCAAGAAACCTACTGAGAAATGTCTCCAAAAACAATTGTGGGAGAAAATATTACTTTCAGTATCATGTGACAATGAAAATAACACTATTTTTCCTTTCTTTTATGACGGTGTTGTCTGTACCAGCGTTCCTCCACTATTTCACTGGCTACTACCAAGTACCAGGTAGGACTCTGTCCACCACACCATTTGATGCAACAATGAAAGTAACACTAATTCGCTAGTGTTATATTTAATGGAAACAAAAGAAAAGAACTAGAATCATACCAGGACCATGTGTAACGAGGGATCCATCAATGTAGCCATATGTTAGGCAAAAAATATATTTGGAATTTGACCTTTCACAAGACCATATGTTAGGCAAAAAATATTCGAAATTTCCCAAATTTTACCGCTCCTATTTATATGAGAAAAGAAAAGTATCCCATATAGACTATAACCAAGATTTATTTTTATTTGTCAACCAATTACAAAAATGAGTTTGTTTGTAAACATTTGGACTAGTAAAAAGGAGGGTAGTTGAGCCAAGTGTTGCGGTTTATCAATTTGTCAAACTTTTGATATATTTTTAGTCCTTCTAGAATAATATAGAAATAAGATTTTTAGCTCTAACTAATTGCAAGTTTAACCAAGACCATTTCAAGTTAATTTTTTTATTTATACTCACTCAAAAAACATCGATATCTCAAATTTTTTAGGTATAATAACAATAATAATATATTTAATATAATTCTATAAATAAGATCCGAAAAGAATGATAAATAAATAACCAGGTAGAGAGACTCTTTTAATCTTTCCGATAATCCTACGTCAAAGAATTTATATATCATAATACTTCCTCTTATGTAAAAATCAATATATATACTAAATCTATAACAATTATTCACATCAAAATTAGGGTGGGTCCAAATTCACAAGCCTAATATCAAGACCCATAATACATGCTGGCTTTGCATGTGACCATCAATGTAACACTCTTCTATATTTGGTCTGTCCACATGAATCGATTATTCAAAGATTTATTATTTTTTCTTATAAAAAATGAATACATAATATTATCTCGACAACAAAAAACATTCAAAAGTCAAGGGCATGAATTATCAAAACCAATTCAATATTTAAATTTTATTATGTTTTTTTTATAAAAAAAAATATACAAATAAATTGATAATTCATATTAAAACTCCTAATTTCTAAAGAATTCTTATCGGTAACATTAGCCTCGTGGCCAGGGGGTACATAACATTTATGGAAACGAGTACATATCAGAAGAGATCAAGATTCAAATTTAGTACATAAAATGCCAAGTTATTTCTTGTATTTAAAATCCAAATTGTACGCTTTGTTTGGATGGTTGTTACTTAAACACTTTGTCTGGATTGTTACGTGTTGTTTCATAATGTATCGTATTGTATTGTATCATACTGTATTGTTTTAATGAATACAATGTTTGGATAGGTTATCTCGTTCTCCGTCGTTACACAATGTCACACACCAATGATTTGAATGATAAACCTACAAGAAAAGTAAGGTACGAGGTAGAGATCCTTTAAAAAGATAGAGTAATCGATGAAATGCAATTATTAAATAATAAATAAATATCAAATAATAAGAAAATATTAAGGTAACGACGCGATCATACCATATTGGTCCGTTGCATAAAATGGATCTTTTCATCGTTACCTAACGATGGATTTAAACGATACGTTACAATAGAATTTAAGTAACAATCAAAACAAAGATTGTATTTAAACAAACAATACAATACAATGAGTATCAACCATCCAAATAAGGTGTTATTATTTTATAATGTATCGTATTATATTGTGTTGTATTGTATTGTATCGTACTGTATTCTTTTAATATATACAACATTTGGAATGATTGTATCGTTCTTTGTCGTGACATAATGTCACACATTGAATGATAAACTCATAAGAACAGTAGGGTACAAGGTAGAGTTACTATGGAAAAATAGTGTGAATGATAAAATTGAATTATTAAATAATAAATAAAAATAAAAAGAGAAGAAAATATTAAGATAACAACTCAATCACACCAAATAAAATGAGACTTTTTGTTGTTAACTTTAAGTAACATTTAAAAGAAATATTGAAGTTAAACTAATAATACAATAGTATAATGAAAACTATCCAAACAAGATGCTAGAGAATATATTGATGCGCGGAAACTGGACCGAACACGAAAAAATCATGTACTATATGAGAAAAGAGAAGCAGGCATATGACCCGGTCCATTTATAGTAAAAGTATCCGAGCCCGTCCAAAAAATCTTCCCAACTATCTACAGAGTAGAGAGTAGAGAGTGTAGAGAGACTGTTTGTAGATCCGAATAAGAAAGAGAAGCAGAGGAAGTATTATAGGTGGGGAAGGACTCCTTCAATTCAATTTCATCAATCAATATATCTAAGAAAACTCTTTGACTAAGCTATTACTTTCCCTTTTTTCCATTTCTTGGAACTATAAGCTTCTCTACTTTCAGGTATTCTTTTCTTCCCCTTCAAAATGAAGTTTATTTCTTCCTTACTGTGTTTTTCTTGTTGAAATGTTTGAGTTTGTACAATTAGTGTTAGCTTACTCATGTTTATTTTGTTCTTTTTTTTCTGTATGAATAATAGTCAATTGATCTTTTTTCTGGTAAATTGACTGTTTCTGTTAATGGGTTTGTGTAATTTAATGAATAAGTTAATTTGGGTGTGAGTTTTCTTCGGTTGAATTTGTCTTGGTGTAAAATTAATTGGGGATTTGGTAACTCTTAAGTAAGTTAGAATTAGTTGTCTTACTCTTGTCATTGCATTTATGGAGTTTGGTGTTTTGTTGTTAGGGTTCCCTTATATTAATCAACATTCCATATTCTTTGTTGATTCATCAGTTTCCGTAAGTTGGAGTATTTATTTTAGGGTAGAGAAGAAATGCACTTCTATAATCTTTGACTATGGAGTAGTTGTACCATATTTGCATTTGGGTTGAGCCGGTTGTGCAAGGATTAGCTAAGAATTTAAGTTATATGCACGGATAGTGTAAAGTTTTTTTTTTTACAGTATTAGGGAATTTTAATTTGCGATTACAGGTTAGTTACCAATTTATGCTTATGAAGGATTTAGCTGTGATTACCTAATAAGTGACCTGATTGTGTAAATAGGACTTACACTGTGAAAGTAATCTCTCAGCACTCTTATGAATGGAATTGATCTTTAACTCAAGTTGTTTTAGCGTTGTACATGGATATTGAAAATTATGAACTTTTTGTGCTAATTACATTTAGATAGAAGCAATTGGGAAAAAAAGATTGCGCCCTTTTTCCATGAAATTGAAGCACTTCTCGTTTATGAACAGAATTCGATACCTAGCTGACAGTTGACGTTCACCGAGTACTATGTCCTTCCAAATTGATTAATTGAACTATTAGTACTGCCAAGACAAACCATCTCAGTAATAATAATAAGGCCTCGCGCGGAGAAATTTCTAACTCAAAATTGCAACCCCACCCTTCTCTCTTCTGCTGATATTTTTCACTTCCCTGCTTGTTAAAGAGGGTGAGGTAGGATATCGAGATTACATCCCTAAGTACTGCTAGTCTTCTTGCTTAGAAAATTTTAGCTTGCTTATAACTCACCATGTATTATAATACGTAGCTGACAGTTGACTTCAGAAAAAATTAGATCAGTGGCTGTCAGCCTATATGGTGCCATATGTGAGGCACATGGCAATGGTAATGCAAAGGTATTTTGACTTCATAAAAATTGCAATCTGGTGCCTATTTTCTATATACTACTTGTAAACTAAATGATATTTAATTCATTAACAAGGTTATGGCTTGGTTGTGGTGGGGAAGATTATAATGGTAATCGTGTTATGATATTGTGAGGAGTCCTATTCTTCTCCTTGGGTTATTAGACATTTCAATAGCTCTAGGCTCCTTACAATTTTCCAAGCAAGCCCTATTAGATCATGCTTATCCTGATATTTCTACTTTGAACAACTCGGGTATGAACATTGTATCTTGCTAAACCGAATGGGCTCTTTGCACATATGATAAGGAGGTCTAGTAGAATGAACAAGTAAGGTAAGGGCTCTTTTGATATTGGGGTAGGGGCTTTTCAGTTAGGCGACCTGTCCAACTATGGGAACTTTATGGCCTCAAACTTTGACCATATCATGTCCAAAATATAGAGAGATTCATATTGTTGCCATTTTTGTAAACTTTTGCCAAAGTCAAGTTCGAGAGGAATCGGGGTCAACTGATTAGTTGTCAGCTACAAATAGGTCTTGCTAGGGCCTATAGTTTTTCCTTTTATCGAATTTAAACAATGGACCCATCCTAAGGAAAAATCTATTCATTACGTCCAAATAACTCCTCTCCTGTTAGATATTCTCCTAATTGTTAGAGATACCTCTGTAGTCGAGAGATATACGCAGTATCATAAATTCCAGATGATGCTTTTCAGAGTCTTAAATGTGAAAATGGTCCGGTGCTTATGATAGCAACAGTTTAATTTCTAAGCAAATCTAAGACATTTATTTTATTAATAATGGTGTTCGAACTAGCTTTCGTGCACCTCAATTATTTCACGGGCTATATGCTATCAAGCTGGCTCCTCAACTATTTCATGGGATTATATGCTATCTCTCACTAGCACAGGTTCGGGGTAACATGAAGTCACCAAGGCTTAGGCATATGATAAGAAATAATTTGGTTGTTTGTCTTTATTGGGATTTGAACCCTAGTTCCAAGGTTTGTAGCCACGTCATTGACCACTAGGCCACACCCTTAGGTGCTCAATTAGCAAATCTAAAACTTAATTCACTGGTAGATTCCAACAGTACTAGTTTCTCCAATTCATGCACTAGTTTAAACCTGCCAAATGCATTTTATAAGATTGATGTGCCATATTATGCTCTGAATATATTTGACAGGTAAGACTATTAGACTAGATATTTATTGAATTTGATTGATAATTAAATTGCTTCGAAGTTGTTGAGTAGTGCTTGGACTGATATGTTAGTCTGGTTGTTGACAGATTCAATAAATCTTTGCAGAACAGGTAGTAAAACTCACCATGTACAAGCAGTCACCTAGTAGGAACCATAGATCCAAAGGTGTCAAGGTTAAGAATGTTTTACAAATCTGTCTGTTGCTTGCTGTTTGCTTTTGGCTGATTTACCAGGTCAAGCACTCACATGATAAAAAGAAAGAATTTGATGAAGATGACGCCAAGTCTTCAATTAAGAGTGGAAGTAGCAATGAACTTATGAAACTTGGAAGGAAAGATCTACCCCGGATTGAGGGATTAGATACAGTTGATGAGAAGCATAGGGAGGAACCAGAAGATGAAACAGTGGAAGAAGAAGAAGGGAATAAGCCCGAGGAAGAAGATCTAGAAGAGAACAATACTAAAGAGAAGAATGATGAACGCAGAGAAGATGGAGAAGATGAGGTTGATGATCATGATCAAGAGAAGAATGATGAACGCAGAGAAGATGGAGAAGATGAGGTCGATGATCATGATCAAGAGAAGAATGATGAACGCAGAGAAGATGGAGAAGATGAGGTCGATGATCATGATCAAGAGAAGAATGATGAACACAGAGAAGATGAGATCGATGATCATGATCATGAGAAGTCTGATGTAGAGCGTGATCAAGAAGTGGATGCTGTTGATGAAGACAAGGAACCAGGAGAAGATAACGAGAAGGAAACTGAAGTGAATGATAGTCAGGTGGAGGAAGAAAATTCATTGGAGGACCATGATCACGACGAGGACTCAAGCAGTTCACATGAAGCACGTGAAGAACATTATAAAGCAGATGATGCTTCAAGTGCAGTGACTCATGATACAGTTGTAACTACAACTGAAAATGAGAGTGGTAAGTTAGAGCAAGAAGTAGAACATTCTGCTGAAGCCAAGAGTGAAGTTGGTGTTAATAACATTATGCAGATCAATGCCAGCCAAAATACAACAGTGGCTTTGAAGGAGGAAAATGGTAAAGCAGATGAAGAAGACAGTCCTCCAAACACAACAAACAGTGAAGAGAAGCATGATGACCCAATCTTATCCACTGCTGCAGACACTTCAGTTTCAAATTCCACAAGAACAGAAGGATTGACTGATAATTCTGAATCGAGAACCTACTCGACAGAACTGAGCACACAAGCTCATGACTTACTTCTACAGAATGGAACCCAGGCAGTTAACCAAGAGTATAATGCCACAGTAGGGGATACAACGTCTTCCAACTTGTCAACTAGTACTTCACAGCAAAGCAGCAACGCTGCAGATATGGTGGATGATAAACAAATTGATTCTAATTTAACAGTTTCCTCTAAAAACGACGAGTTAGACTCAATCCCGGTCGATTCCTCGAATGTGTCTGGTGATACAGAGCCTTCCCTGGCAGAAAAAGTCGTCCAAGGGAATGCAACTGCTGAAGCAGTAGATAATGAGGTGTTGCCTTTGAATGATAACAATGCAACTGAGGTTGAGAAGGCAGATACTAGCAGTGAAGAAACTGGAACTACTGATGAAGACGTGGATGCATCAATTGTTGAGAATTTGGGAGAAGTTCAAGATGATCTGATTGATACTTCTGATTCCTCCACCCACTTGGAAGAGAAACATGTCCGCACAGATGTGGAAACTCTTCCTGAAATACAAACTGAAGGAAGCATGGAAGATGCTGCAGCAGAATGATAACTGTACAATTAGACAAGTAGTGTGTTTAGTTTTCGTGATGAGTTTTCACACTTCCGTTTACAATTATTCAGTTTCACAAATGTGCAAAATTCATAAGCTGTAGGCCATATTAATGTTGCAGGCATTATATAAGCAAGAGTGAAGGGTTCCAACTTGTATAATCGTTTCTACTTTCTAGCCTCTTTAGAACAAGAGCGTCTTCCATTTTTCTGTTTAATCTGTTTTCTATAATAGATTGTGCTTCTGTTACAAAACTTGTGTAGTGTATTGGAACAGATATGCTATGTTTTGACTTGGTGGCATGAATTTTGTGAGATGTTTTGATTAATTAAGGTATAAATTAATGTAGAGTTCAAGTAAATCATGGTTCCCACAGAAGATGAAAGTATTAGTATTTCAACATCAACATGATCTCAAGTATCAATAGCTAACATGGCTTAGTTCAGGTGTCCAAATGAAAAATCGAGGCAAACCTCATGTGTCTCTATGACTATGTGCTGCATAAAACCTGGTTGAACGATGTTGTTTATCTGGATAACTTTACTTGCTATAGTAAATGCTATTATAAAGATTGTATAATATAACATAACATGGAAGATCGATTCCATATAAAACATAGTTATTACAGTGAAATATCATTATACATGTAGTTATTATAAAGAGGTATTGTATTTCTTTACTCCTTGGTGTTGTGGATAAGTCTAAAATTCAATAATTTAAGATATGATCCTTTTGCCACGCTGTAAAGAGGTGTAACCAAAAATAAAAAAATAAAAATGGACCCAGTGTTTACATATGAAGCAAAATAGTATAGTGTAGATGAATTATACGTGAAGTCAACATTAAAGGTGAGATCTTATCTCACTGTTTATGATTGATGGGTTAACTATCCATTTAGGGCTTCCCTGAATAAGTCGGGTATCAAATGAGCGGATTTGATTGAAATTAAAGATATTAAAATGAATTGAAATATAAATCGAGGAAGCTGGTATTGTGTAGGATCATGTTATGTTGCATCATATGCCTGTTCTTTTTCTCAATTCTTTGTGATGGACCTGGTGGCTCTCTAACCTTGGGCCCTAACTCAGTCTGCCCATTGTTACATCACCTGTTTTCTAATAGTATTCCCAGCTCCTCTCTCCAAATCCACTCAAAAAAATAAAAGAGGAAAAAACAATACTTAACATTTTTTGGTAGGAAGTATTAGGAGAAATAGTCTGTGTATTATGTATGGTATTAATTAGTACTATGTTTGGTAGAATTTTTGGGCCTAAGTATAACTAATCCGTGGATTAGTTTAGTTATACACCCTACATGGTATTATAGGATGTATTACTAATACCTTCCATTTGGTGGTATTAGTAATACATTGGATTTAATACCATGGGATTATCTATGTAAAGACAAAAATATCCCTAAAATCATTTTATTTATTTTCTTGATTTTATATTTTATATTTTATGTTTGTACTAGTAAATTTATTTAAATTAATTAGCTTACAAATTTTATTATTTAGAGAGAGTTGTTTGTTGATAAATAAATGCTATACATATCAATATAATATTTAAAATGTGAGTTGTTTAACATTTACTAATTGAAAAGACGAATATATTACCACATGACGTTTGTGATCTTAATTGAATATATTATTTGTTGATTTATATGTGGTTTCTAATTATTTGTATTTTGAACAATTTATAAATTGCATACATATTAAAACTACAACTTGCAATTTTTATGTATAAATGTAGATGATTTATTCGATTTTACTATTGTTCACCGTCTTTTCGATTTTAAAGTAGATGGTCTATCTATTCTAAATTGAAAATTAACGTTTTTAAGTGATTAATTTATTAAGATGACAATTATTTACCCTCTAATAGTTCAAGTGAAAAAATAGCAAACATGACAACAAAATTGTTCTTCTCCTAGCTAGTTAGAAGGCCATAGAAAAATAATATTGTCTAGCAATTATCTACCTTGTCCCGATTACATAAAATAGAAAATCTCATAATAATTCAAGAGTATAATTGGAAAGAAGCTTTTTGTAGAGTTTTAATTCAAACACAAGATGAGTTGGGAAACAATGAACCAAACACTTGATAAAAGATATACCCTGCATTACTAATCTCAGCACTACTAATCCCTACATTACTAATCCTTGTGTTATTTATTTTTCTACCAAACAACCCCTTAGTGTCTCAGTTATTAATAATTTGTACGTTTTAGTCATGTTGATTTAAATATAATACATTAATCACATAAATTGACAAAAAAACCACATATCTAACTTACTAAAAAGTTATTAACATTTGAGTTATATATCATAAGGACCTAAAGCAATTTTTCCGGATAAATGAATAACCAGAAGTTCTATTATCAAAAAAATAAATTAAATCTCTTTTTATTTGGGGGGGGGGGGGGGTGAGTTGTGACCATTTTTTTTTATTATTTTT
>JAJONR010015488.1:0-12682 GCA_029582245.1 Solanum etuberosum
CCCAATAATTACTTATTCATTCTTAGGATCTCGAATCTGAGATTGGTTAAGGATGAAGGAATTTCAACCATCTCACCTCAACTCATTTATCCGACTATGAAGTAGCTTAAGAATTCCGGTATATTTGGTCCTTTTGTGGACCCATGTCTCTGTCTAAAATAACGCATGGGTTAGGACTATTATACTTTTCGACAATTGATGAACTGGTCGGGTTAACAAATCAAAATTAGCTTCAGTCATTATGTATTGAAGAGAAGTTGAAGTCTTGAGATTTGAGAATATGTTTCTGCATGTGAAATTGACACAAAACTAAGTTAAAATCAACCCAGTTAAATGCTGGTGTTTGTCCTTAATTTTCCCGGAGGAAAAAACTTCGAAGAAATAATCTCTTGCGCGCACTTACAATTTGAAAATGACTCTACAAGTAGATTTTCTATATTATGTTCTTACTAAACTCTTTCTTAAAATAATCATGTCATAACTAAAGTAAAATCTATAATGGTTTACAAAATAAAAATCTCCAGCCAGCTGCTAAAAGAAATCTTGGTTGAGAATATCCTTTTCTTCTCTTGTTTCTTTCTCCAAATTTTTTCTGCTTTACAGCTAATTCCCTCCTGATCCATTATCCTTTCCACGTTCTTTCACTTTCACTTGGTCACTATCTGTCGTTTCAATTTGTTTGTATTACTTTGTGTTTTAGTCCGTCTCAAAAAAAAATTGTTTTCCCTCTTTTGACATTCTAATTTTTCACGGAAGGAGTACTACTATTCTTTGAGAAAGAAAAAAATCTAGTTTGTCATCTTATGGTCACCACTAATTCTCAATTCTTATAAAGTTCAAGATTTTACCAGACTAACTTGTTCATGGATTTAATTTAGATGATAGAAAGTCCAACTGAATAAATAGATACATGTAAAGCACTTCTGTTTCAAAAGTCATTAAGGCTCCACATCACTTGCTTTTGAGTAATTATGCGCATCACCACCATGGCACCACAGAGGATGTGGTAGGATGATCTTTCACTCTTAGTCAAAAGTCTCGATTCGATCCGCTCCATCTTTCAATTACCTTAGCTGTTTCTGATACAAATTTCTGAGTTAACTTCCTTTACCTTGTTCATGAAAACAGATCTCCGTATGCAGACAAATGAAAGTTGTATCATGTATAAACAGTACAGTTGTTTTTGTCTCAGATTCTCATTCATTTTGAAGATTGATGCATATAAGTAACCATTAACCAAGCTAGTATTCAACAATTATAAATAAATGCCTTATAAGTTGGATAATAAACTAATAAACAAGTACAGGTGATTGAGTTGACACAATCACGAACAATACACACCATCCCCCCTCCTCCTTTCTCCAACTAGGTGAAGAAAGAATAAATTCACATGAAACTCTCCCTTGGTAGTGATGTTGATTTCAGCTTTAATAGCTAGGACCTTTTCGATATTTACTGAGTATTTGAAGGGAGATGACTAGATTGAGCTTCTCAGCAGAAATGGAACTAGACATCCCAGCAATGCGCCGACAAGAACCTGCACATTCATCTCAATGACATTAACTTCCAGGGAAAACATAATTTACTTAGTATTCACACTAGTTCCTTCTTTTTATATTTGTGTCATATTAGTTATCGGGTGTTGAGTGATAGAAAGATGCCAATCAAACTGAAAGATAAGTTCTACAGAACTTTAAGACCGGCAATGTTATATGGTAGTGAATGTTGGGCCACTGAAGTCCAACATATCCACAAGATGTCTTATAGAGATGTGGATGCTAAGATGGATATGACATCATGTAAATTAGATAAAGACAAAATGTCCACGTTCGCCAGAAAGTTTCAGTAGCACACATTGAGAATAAAATGAGAGATCGCTTGAAATAATGTCCTACGACCTACACCAACAGATACTTTGATCCATAGATATAAAACTATGATGAGTGAAGGTGTTAAATAGGAACGAGGTAAACCTAAAATCACATGGAAGGACATTGTCTCGAAAGAGCTACAAATCATTGGAATCAATAGATACTTTGATCCATAGATGTAAAACTATGATGAGCGAAGGTGTTAAATAGGAACGAGGTAAACCCAAAATCACATGGAAGGACATTGTCTCGAAAGACCTACAAATCATTGGAATCAATGAGCACTCAGCTTAAGAGTTCAGATATAGGACACAATGGGAAAAAAGGATCCATATACGTGATATCTACTAGTTGAGAATAAGTTTTAGACTTGGAGAATTCTAATACTATTATTATTACTACTACTACTACTATATATATATATTATTATTATTACTCTTGTTTTATTTGGTATGATGTTATTATGAGTTAAGCTTAAATAAAGTAGCATGGATTCATAGCCCATCCCAACTTGTTTGGGATGAGACATAGTTGCTGTTGTATTAGTATCTGCCACAACATCAACCGATTGTATTATTGTAAATGTGTAAAAAAATGAGGTGCATAAGAAGTGCTATATTTACTAAGATTATTATTGTTGTCACTTGTCACCAAGAGGTAATGAAGAATGGCAAAAATAAAAATAAAAATGCATTAACTACAAACTCATTGCAACCATACCTGAAGGGGAGTGTGACCAAGCGAATCTCGCAGAGGTCTAACATTGGCAACAGGATGCTCGGGAGGCAATTCACATACTATCTGGTTCAACAACTGCATCAAACACCAAATTCTATCACTTATTATACATACATTGAAACTTCAAAGCAATTTTTATTGCAAATCAGTAGGGGTGACTCAACAGACTTGGTGGCCTAAAGCCCCAAAATACATTAAAAAGCCCTTAAACTTCTTTCATAAGATTCATACGATAATAAAAGCTCTTTCTCTAAAATAATTTATGGGGACTGACACAAAAGAAGCCAACATGGCTTTGATTTAGAGTGGGAGCGCAATGTGTGATGTATGGGTTAGGTGCATGTCACCATATCAAACTCTCCTTGTTAAAAAAAAGACATGGTATTTAAATGGAAAAGGGTAGAGGGATGAGCCCATTATCCACCAAGTTTCGAACAATACAACACTTACCTTGGGAATTTCTTAGTTAAAGAAGATGAGAGGCAAAAGAACATGCTTTTTGACTCATGGATCAATCAAAATATGCCAAAAATAAATATTTAGCTAATTTAGAGACTGAGTTGACTTAGAAATTGAAATTGTCATAAACACGAAAAAAAATATCAAGGAAGAAAAATTAGTATCGATGAGAAGGTAAATATACTATTTAATTTACTAAGAGAAGATTATTATTACCCACTCAACTATACAACCTTTACCAAATTTTTAAAAAAATATTGAACTTTAAAAGCTTTTATTAATAATTACATAATTATATGTTATATGTAATAATATAGTACTACATAATTTTGGGACCTTTAATATTTGAGGGCCTAAGTGTAAGGGCATCACTTGTCTTCCCCTAAAGCACCCCTTGCAAATCAGCAAGTGCAAATATCAACTACAACTATTATTTTACATCCACATAGGGAAAAATCAATTGTTTAAGCATAGAATAGTTTTATACTGAGAGTGATTTGAACGCAATGTTATTTCTAATTGCATATGTCATAACATGATGAAAATGAGATAAAGAAGGTGGCGAAAAAAGATTACTTCAGCTTGGCGCCCAGCATGAAGCCTAACACCAGTAGCATCATACATTACCTGTAATAAAGGAAATCCATTAGAATATGAGGAGAAGAATAAAAATTCATTATGCAAAATATAAAAAAGAAAGTTCATTCAGAAAGCTGCATAAGTGGGGTGTGGGGAGGGTGGATATATGCACACCTTACCCCCCTACCTTGGAAGAGGTAGTAGAGAGGTTTTATCCTATAGTAGACATCCGAAGGGCAATATATACAAGTCCCTTCCCGATCCCCCAACCCCAGATAACACATATACAAGCTAGCCTTTCTCTTCCAAAGAAACATGTATGTTAATACACACATCGTATATGTGTGAATGTGTGTGCATATGTATTCCCAGGTTAGATGGTCTCTTCCAAAGAAAAAGTGATCAGAATGTATGACATTGCATCTTTTTCTCCAGTTACAACAACATACCCAGTGTAATCTCACAAGTGGGATCTGAGACTTCTTTCTATCATTCATACACCAAAAAATTTAACATTGGGATGCAAAGAAGATAATTTTTAAAAAGGACTGTTGCCAAAAGGTAACAATTATGCCAAACTGAGCATCATCAGGAATTTTCCTAGGATAAACAGAAAAACTGAAGACTGTCTTCTTCTTGTTCTCATGTGTTGTTCTCGTGTTGGGATTACATTGATTTATGTCTCTCTAAGCCAAACATCAGCAGAGAAAATTTAAAAAATAAAGACAAAGCCCGGTTAAGAAATTACTCACAACACATGCCAAAACCACAGCAATCGCGAAGACAGATCCTCCAGCTCCTTCTTGTAAATAAATTGCCATTATCAGTGAAGTAACTGTTGCTGAATGTGATGATGGCATTCCACCTGAGCTAAGCATCCTTTTTGAATCCCATCTCTTCTCCTTGTACCTGCAAAATCTAACAGGGAATATTCAAAAGTTAACCAAGAAAGTAGAAAGAAAAGGTAAGAGAAAACTTGGTGATCCTGAAAAAAGTAAGCTCTTGAAATTCAAAGATCAATCCACGTGAAGTGCATATTTCTCCATTTTTTTGTCAATAACAACCTCCTGAATGAAAATCTATCATGAGATCCGCATACATGCACCTTCAACTCTGTTATCACAGCAAATAAAACAATGATTCCCTCCACCCTACTTAAGCTACTTTCACATTATGTTTTGTTTTGATGAAAGGGAAGCAAGAGGGGCCTTGCTGATTTAGTTTCGCGAGTAGTTAACCTCTCACTCCTGTTGTGTGATACAGCTATAAGGAAAGTAAACACACTAATTCCTCCGTTGCAGAAGTTTTTGGAGAAGTGTATGTGTGATAATGTGCCTATCCACCTTTACTCCACCTTCTTTGTCACTTTTCATAACCAATCAAGGGAAACTAATCCTTACCACAATCTTTTACATCTCTCTCCACTCCCTTTTGAAAAGTACCGCTCTGTTTTACAATTTTTTTTGGTAATAGTGGTGCCTGGGCAAACTTGCATGCACCTTGACTTTATCCACCAGATATCTAGTACTTTCCATCAGCACCACCATCAAGGCTTGGGCAAATAAGAAGAAATCACCTAATGTTTTGACTCCGTGGAGACGGACATTGGTCTCCAAGTTTCTACCACTCTCTTTTACATCTCTTCAAGGAACCACTCCTCTCACTTCGAGCAAAAATTGCTATGATAATTTTCACATTAATGACTTACATAATCTCAGATTCTCCTCCAACTGAGAAGAATCTGCATGCTTAAAACCATAGTCATTGATAAAGTATAAACAGTAATTAAGTATCCCAGCCTCTCTACCGCCTCGAGGTAGGGGTAAGGTCTGCGTACCCCCACTCGTGGAATTTCACTGGGTATGTTGTTGTTGTTGTTGTTAGTATCCCCAGTTCAATTAGAAACAAATCAAAAATGAGTTTCAGATTTCAGAAATATCCTCTTTTGCAGTTCTTCTATGTTGATTCAGATACAAAATTTTCTTTCAGAAAGACGCCCCTGACTACAGAATCAGGCACCATTCCCATCAAAGGGCGAAAACACACGTTTCGAAAAAAATAAATAACTCTTAATTTATTCCAATACTATAGAGAGGTAATAAAATTCATCACCACGCGAAGGTAAAAGTAAGAAAAACCCATTGTTTCTTTACTTATAATTTTAGATTGAGGAAGGAACTGTGGGAGTCAGAGGAGATGTTACCCACCAAGCTAAATCCTTTAACGAAAGCTTAACAACTGTGAAATTACTGCATATAAGATTTAGAGGGATCATTATCACCAAGTGGATGGCTAGTGATTCAGACATAGGATAGAAATCTATAGATCCCAACTGGTTTCTACAATACTCAATGTGAGCCCATCTGTCTCAACCTAGGCGAGCAAGGTTACCCGCATCTATGCTTGTACACTAGCACGCTGTGCATTGTCTTGGTTGAGGTGCGTAAGATAATTGGACACTGACTTCATCTTAAAAAGATATGAAGGGATCATTATCCTTTTATCTACTGTTCTTCTAAGAGATGACCAAACATCTGACTTCCCATCTTGAACTTGCGATTGTGTTAGGAGGATTCAAAACCTTCCTATAAATTATACTCTGATCTTCTCGATCAATAAATTTATCTTTGAACTTTCCAAGGATCAGCAATTTCACTTTATTTTTTGGTATATGCTTACATTCTCTGGAAATTCAACAATCTAAACCTCAATTGCTCGCTCAGTATGCTAGAAATTTGCAGCAACAGCCAATTCCGGAAGCGGTTTAAACGTTATAATGATTGTTGTAATATCAACAACAAAAACTTTCACATACTCACACACAGCAACAAGAAAGCCATGATCATTCTTTTTTTTGTGTGTGTGCATTGTATTAGTTGAGGTGCATAAGTTGATTAGACACTGACATCATCAGAAACAGATATGGAGGGATCATTATCCTTTTTTCTACCGTTCTTCAAGGTGATGACCAAACCTCTAACATCCCAGTCTGAACTGGTGATTATGTTAGACGGTTACAAGACTTACCTATTTATTTTACCTCAATCTTATTGATCAATCAAATATCGCTTAGGTTTCCTGAGGATGGTTACAAGATCTTCCTATATATTTTACTTCAATCAAATAACTCTTAAAGGATCAGCATTTTCACTTTAGTATTCCCTATATGCTACTTTCTCTAGAAAATCAACAATCTAAACCTCAATTACAGCTCAGTAGGCGCGAAATTTGCAGCAACACCAAGTTCCGAAAGCCATTGAAACATTATACTGACTGTTGCACTATCAACAACAAAAACTTCCACATATTCACAGACAACAAATACCAAAGCAATCATCTTTCTATCTTTTTTTTTCCTATGAAACTTCATATATTAACAATTCAACTATAAAAATAACAATCATTACGCCAAATCAAAAAGTCTAAGCAGCTAAAGACTAATAAAACACAACCTCAAAGTTATAGTACCATATCATTTAGAAGAAAAATAGAAACAGGCGTTTACCAGGTGGTGAATAGCTTGAGGAATTGTGCAATAGCACAGGCAAGTAATGCGGATAAGAGGGGAACATTGACAGGTGAAATCGACGACGGATACGACCGCGCACTTGAAGATGCATCGGAAGCTGTAAGCACTTCGTTCATCTGATGAGATAATTGATAGATAGATAACCGACGGACGGAGATTTGATAATTTACCGGAAGCTTCTAGAATCTAGAGTGATTTCTTCCAATTGGCGCCGAGGAGGCTTTGATTGGTGGATCTATAGGATGAAGGTAAAGCCCCGCCGTCGCCGTCCACCGGCGTTGTCGTCGTCGATCGGAGTTTTGTGTGATTTTTTGGTTAGGTTGCCTGTGATTGGGTAATTGTGGACGGCGAAGGCGAAGGCGTCGGCGATGGACCCACACGGGGCTGTTGAAGATGGCAAATTTGTGTATAAAATGGGTATTCTCACAAAAAAAAAAAAAAATTGGCGTATGGAGATTTACATTTGGTGGGACCTAGTTACCTTATAGCCTTGGGCTATCTCCAACTTGCTATTTCCTTTTTTTTTTGTTTTGGTAAAGTGGAAAATAACAAACCAACTAAAAGAAAAAAGAAAAAAACTTAAAATTATTCATAAGCAATACCGCTTAAATTTGTCGGGAGAAGAAATTTTATATTCTTAAATGCATGACTCCAGAGTATCAACGACTCTTCATGCTTGTGGTCCTAGCTATCCCAAAAATCATTTTCCTTGAGTATTCATAAAGATTCTTCCAAAGGCTCTTGAGAGTGTATCTTGATATACTATAATTCAGTAGTGCAATTAGAATTTTACTAAGGTCTAAGGAGTATTAAAATAAAGAGGCAAAAATACACGAAAAAAATCAATAAAACAAATTTTACTAGTGATAGCAAAACATAATTATACTAACATTACAATACTCTACGAGGTTTCATTTTTTGAAATGTTTTTATAATAACATTAATTTTTAATAGATACATCCTTTTCTAGATAAGGCAATAAGTAATTGCTCAAAAGTTTATCATTCATCTAATCTCTTAGGTAAGCTTGTCTTAAGAAGTATTAATACGAATGTATATAATATATTTATAAAATTAAAATTTAATCTAATTATACAATATAATTTTTCGATCAGAAGTAACGCTAGGCTTCTCGAACAAGGATAGGTCTACCCCTACAACCATCAAATGTTCAACTTAATCTTTCCTGCACAGGGGACCAAGCTGAAGGGCACAGGTTCTTTCTGCCATTGGTGTTTGGGTAGGTGATAAAATTTAATGAATATGCTCTATTATTTTAAAAGAGGAAAATGTACTCCAAAATTTACATTAAAAAATTATCTTTAAGTTTACGAAAGTTAAAAATTTTATGTAGGTGATAACAATTAAAAGAGTGAAGTGATCTGTTGAGAATATAATTAAATAATAAAAATATGTTCTCTCTATAAATTTAAGATGAGATAGTCACATGTTCTCTTCATATCTCGAAGATCTAAAAATGGAGTTCTAGCTAGTTTACAATTGGGATTACTATTTTATTTCCTTGTATCACAATAGGATAGTGAACAATGGATGTAAATTCATATCGTGAGAATTTTCAACAATAGGTGATCAAGTCGTGATTGTTATCGATCCACCTTTGCCCTCTAAAAGGAGACTCGTAAATATGACTTGTTATCAATGACCTAATAACAAATATTCAATTTATTATTTACCCTAGTCGATAATAACTACTTCATAATGTTTTCGACTCAATGGTTGCATATTAAATAGACAATATATTTAGTATATTTTTTTAGTCTTTCCTTGAAAACTTTGGATATGCATATTTTATTTGGATAATTAGGTTGATAGTATATTGATATCTGAATGTTTCCTACTGCACAGGTGTTACTTAGCTTTATTAATTTTCCATATAAAATTTCATAACGATTAAATCAAAAATCAAATTATTAACGAATAATAATTGATAAATCGATAATTAACATCTTAGCGATTTTTATAACGATAACATATCTACAAACCGAACCATCTAATAAGGCAATAAGCACTCCTAGACTGTGCACATTGGTTGTAGATTTGTAGTGCAATAGTATGATTGTTTCATCCTTAATTAAAGGTTTTGAATTCGAGTTTTGAGTATTTTTTGTTGAGAGTGTCACCCTGCCATGCGCGATCGGACTCCGATAAAAAAATGTAAGAAAAAATAAATTATTTATTTATTTTTAGTGGGACCCACTCCGCATTGTCTATCGAGGCGGAAGATTGACTAAAGATAACGAGTCATTAAAGCACGTGAATGGAGATGTGGGGCCAGGTCAGACTGTGGTTGAGTCTAAGTGGGTCCCATTCACACAATCTGTTATATGACCTTTTTGCCCTTAATAAGTTTTTTCAATTTTCTTATGGTCAAAATACGTAATACAATAATCAAGGAGAATTGACTAATACACTAATCATCAAAATAAATGAAGGTTCCCATCTAGGCAAAGTCAAATTGTTTATGACTCCTAATTTTAAATAAGGTAATATTTTTTTGCATATTTAGCATGCTTTAAAGATCAAAGGTCAACTTGTTTTTTTCTTTAATATAAATAATCTTGAGATAAAACATTAAAGGATAAAACATTTTACTATTAATATTACAGTCAAGATTTTTATCACTAAGAGATTTTATATATAATGAAGTAAACATGGAAAGAAATATAAAAAGGATTTAATAGGGGAGGGGCATCTCTACGATTGAATTTTATGGGTTTTCACACTTTTTTTTGGATGCTAAATTAATAATTTGAATATATAAAATAAAATTTGAATCAAAACTATTGAATTTGATTGAGCTAGTAACTTCGGTTCTACCTCCATCTTAGCCTATCCAAGGAGTTAAGATTTTTTTCATTCAAAGAGCTTAAACCAAAGACATCTAACTAAGTGGTAAGGAATTTAATCCATTGATCATACACCAGGAGTGATAAGTATTCCTTTATCTTTAACCAAGAGGTTTCGGGTTAGAGTCTTCTTGGGTACAGAGTCATTTTTGTTAGGGAGCGCTTTACCCTCCAATATGGGACTTTCCGGTGCAAATCTGAATTTAGACAGGCTCTAATGTGAATACCTAATATTCGGTGGGAAACCAAAGAAAAAAATTGCGACACAATTTATCTTTTTAAAGTTGACGTAACAAACTATACGATCCTTCAAGTGAAGTCAACATAAAATTTGATTCGATAATAAGAAAATTACAGAAAATTTTATTTTGTGGTATACCAGCCACTTATCCATAAATATATTTGTATTTATAGTCACTTTAGTCATGCTCGACCTTTCTCAAAAGCATCTATTTTTTAGAACATGATCAATAAAAAATTAATATTTTTACAATTTTTCATCCATCGATAGATAAAATGCTTTAATTTTTCGTTCTCGCGTAAAGGCGTTCAATATTGAAAGAGCACCCTCTTTTTCGCTAGATTGATTTCTTGTTTTCAAATATGCAACAAAAAAGATTAATTTAGCTTACCAAATTCATTCATTAAAGTACTTACTTTTCTCTTGTGAACTTTTACCTTCCAAATAAAAGAAAAATAGATGCAACATGAGAAATACTTTTAAATCCTTGAGATCACTTGATCTCCATGTTTGAACTAAAAAATCGAGTCAAAATTTAAAATTTTGAATTTGTAATTGAATCTATAGTTTATTGTTGTTACTAAGCTTGCAATTAAATATTAATATATATTTAATATTTTTTTTGAAATATAAATATAAATTTTAAATAAAGTTATTAAATTCATTCGTACTCGTTTTGGTCGAATATCCAAATCCAACGGTTGTAATGTGTGGTCATTATGATGGCCGGCGCCTGCGTGTTATAAATAAAGAGTAATATGAAATCAATTCTATGGTCTTTATACAAATGTGTGTGAATGGGCATCAATAGGAAATATTTATTGTTTGGTTCACATTCCTAATATAATATATAGTAATAGTTTAATATATAATCGACCTTTTAAATTAATCAGAATATTACTTTTAGACATTCAAATAAAGTTTTGTTCCAACTAAATATCTCAGGTCTTAATAAAGTATTTCAATTAGACATTTTCGATTCATATTTTGGAAAAAAATATTCGTATGTTTTCATTCTATTAAGTAGTTAAGTTAATCAGACAAAATATGTCATTGCCT
Organism: Solanum etuberosum; assembly: GCA_029582245.1. Taxonomy (NCBI): domain Eukaryota; kingdom Viridiplantae; phylum Streptophyta; class Magnoliopsida; order Solanales; family Solanaceae; genus Solanum; species Solanum etuberosum. The sequence goes on from JAJONR010015488.1 coordinate 11,344, forward strand.
TTAATTATACACATTTATCTCAATAAGCTGCAAATGCTTGACATTTTCTAATCGAACTTGACGCTATAATTAAAGGAGAATGACATATTTTATGTTAACTATCAAATAGATGAATGAAAACACGCGCAACTTTTTCATTATATGTTTTAAATAAATTGAATCCAAAGTGTCTTACTGAAATACTTTATTAAATGTATGGGAGGTGTTCTATTGAATCATAATTTAATTTGAATGTCTAAATGAAATATTCTAACAAATTCAAAAAATTAATTATATAATTAATTCGTGCGTAACTATTTAATCTCTACATTATTCATACATCCATAGCTAAACTACTAACTAACAACTAACAACCAAACAACCCTTTGGTATTAATTAATGTAATGTATTAAGATATTTATCTATTCATTGCTCGCACGTAATGTGTGCTACTATTATTTAAACTTGTGAGCGTATTGTACTTTCATAATATTTGATAAACTCAAATATTGTAATAATGCATTTTCGTTTTGAAAATCAAATTAATAATCGATAAACGGAAACATCAAGAATGGAATGTTAATTGAACAAAAAAAAAAAGGAGGAGAATAAAGTCTATCGATTTTCTTTCAATTGGTTGAACCATAAATTTAACGAGTACAAGAATGGTCTCTAGTGCACTCAATAAATGAATAGAAAAAAGTATTGACTACTTCATATATGCTTCACTTGATTTGAGGGGATATAACTCGATAATTTGGTATAGCTTGACTCTTACAGATAGGTACTATTCCGTTAATATTTTCTATACTTTTTTTAAAATTTCTTATTCGACGTCTCATATCTATTTTAGGGCTCGACTAATTTGGCTCTTGCTTAAAAAATCCACTTTTAAAGTAATTTTTTTCTCATAAAAATGATTTTATATCATAAACTTAAATTTAAAATATTCAGTTAAAAATAAATAAATAATTGACTTTCATGAACTCGAATCTAAAATATTTGATAAAAAATGAATAGGTAATTGACTTCACATACCATAGAAGTATGGAAGGATAAGGCAATATCTCCAACTACACACACCCCATCTTCTAGCTCTTCTCTTTCACGTGAATAGGTATAATTCCTCACATAAAGCCAACTGGCAAAATCAATTGGACTAAAGGAACATAATAAAGACTACTAAATACACTTATAATTGCTACTACTTTTTATAATTTCACCCAATTAATACCATTTAATGTGGGATTATTATTCCTAAACAATTTTTTTCTCAAAATTATAGTAATGAGTATGTTGTTGTTGCTGCTTCTACTCATATTATTCACGATCTAACTCTATTATTTTTTTGATAAAGAAC
>JAJONR010015494.1:0-16068 GCA_029582245.1 Solanum etuberosum
TGTTGTTGAATCTTCAATTAGTGTTTATCATGTTCAATATAAATGTACTTGATACATAAACTTTGTGTTATGTATCACACACAAAAAAAGAAACTATTTTGGAACAATTACATGTATAATGTATTTTTTTTAATTTTAAAATATAGTATTTGTCAAACAAAATAAGATACATAAATAATAATGTATCATGCACTAATTTTTTAGTTATGATACGTAAATTCGAATTTATACTAAATGTATCTGATACACAATAATTACCAAACAATAATGTATCGATCTCAAACCTAAAATCTTATGGGCAACACTTTCTTATTTAATGTATCTAGTAGAAATACGACACTTATCAATTTAAATTGAAAGGATCTTAATGATGAATCTTGTCAAAATTTTCGATAATTTTGAATCAAAATTGAAAGGATCTTCAATGAACTAGGAGAATAATTTTGAAACTCAAATTTTTCAACAATTTTGAATCAAAACTGAAAGGATCTTCAATGAACTGGGAGAAGAATTTTGAATCTCTAAATTTTCGACAATCTTGAATCAAAATCGAAAGAATATTCGATGAACTTGAAGATTCAGAAAAGAAATCGTTTGTCCAACAACAATTCCATCACTTTTGTATCCTTCATAACTCACTTCGCTTATCCAAAATTTTGATAATTTTTTTTATGAAACAGAGAGAACGATGAACAAGAAGAAGAAATTTAATTTTTGAATTTTTTGGTTTGTTACACTATATGATTGAATTCTTGACAATAATTTGGAATGGAATAGCGCAATATATGAGATCTTAATTTGATTTTGAGTTTTTTTCCCTTAATTAGCGGATACTATGAGATCTTAATTTGATTTTTAGTTTTTTTTTCCCTTAATAAGTGCAACAGATTGATACATAATGTATCAACAATAATGTATCCGATCCTTAATTATGTATTCGAAATGTCTAAAAAATATGGGATTTGTGTAATTAGAAAAATAATAGGAATAGAAGGTAATTTAGGTTTTACACTATGAGATTTATGTAAGTTATACAAAGTTTTATGATAAGATTGGATCCTAAGGGCCTGTTTGACATGTGATATGGAATCATAATTTGAATTTAAGTTCATATGATTATGAAGTTAAAAATTTTATTCGGATATGTAATTTGAATTTTTTAAATTGTCTTTTTTTCCTCATAAACATAAAAACAACCAAAAAATTTCAATCTTAACAAATGAGCCATCATACTTCGTAAATAGATATCAGAAGAATATTGCAAGATAATGAATTATTAAATCACATATCTCCATATTCTTCATATAAATAAATGATATCTTTTAAATACGCATGCTTAATCACTAGTCAATGCCAGGTTTAAAATGGTAGTTTTTTTTTTAACAAATATAAATTTATGGATCAAATTTTATATAAAATATAAAATTATAATTTAAAATCTCAAATCATTTTTTTTTTCTCACTGATTTGAAATATGATTCAAACTATTATTATATGGAATTGCATGTCCAATGCAGGCTAAATATTTATTTAAAATAGTCAACTTTTTAAAAAACAACTGAGGAAAAACCGGATTTGACCCAGAAGACCAAAAATAGCAAAAACAGGACCGGCAATTTTTAGGGTTTAAGAAACTCCCATCTTCTTGCAGGGTTTAAGAAATCTCGTTTTGAGCTACTCTCTGCCATTGTCTTCGTTCTTATACTCTCTGCAAGTACTGCATAGCCATGAATTACAGGTTCCAGAATCTCCTCGGAGCTCCTTACAGAGGCGGCAACGCTTTAGTAGTGAACAATAGTCTTCTTATCTCCCCTATCGGTAACCGTGTTGCCGTCACTGACCTCATCAAATCCGAAACTATTACATTGCCGTCACAGTCGTCCACCAATCTCCGCCGCATCGCCGCCTCTCCTGATGGCGTATTCCTCCTCGCTATCGACGAAAACAACCGTTGCCTCTTCATCAACCTCCTCCGCCGCGCCGTCCTCCATCGCATCACCTTCAAGCATCCTGTGGCGGCTGCCAAGTTTAGCCCTGATGGACAACTCATTGCGATTGCCGCCGGTAAGCTCCTGCAAATTTGGCGCTCGCCTGGTTTTAGAAAAGAGTTCTTTCCGTTTGAGTTGATCAGGACGTTTACTGATTGTAATGATAGAATTACGTCACTAGATTGGAGCCCAGATTCTGATTATGTGTTGGCGGGGTCTAAAGACCTAACTGCGAGGCTCTTTTGTTTGCAAAAATCAACTAAATATATCAAGCCGTTTCTATTTTTAGGCCATAGGGATGTGATTGTAGGTGCTTTCTTTGGAACTGATAAGAAAACTAATAAGGTTTGTAGAGTTTATACCATATCCCGAGATGGCGCCATTTTTAGCTGGGGATATAGTGAAATGGATGGAAATTTTGATGAACCATCACTTGCTTCAGAGCCAGAATCACCAGGTACACCAGAGCAAGGGCAAGGAAACAATACAGAAGGTGATAGTGATAGCAGGGTCAAAAAAAGAAAGAATTTTGACGGGAAAGATGATACATTGGACCTAGATGATAGGTTTCAGTTACACAAACTGAAATGGGAGTTGATAAAGAAAGACTTTTTCATGCAAGCACCAGCAAAGTTAACAGCTTGTGATTATCATAGGGGTCTTGATATGGCTGTAGTTGGTTTTTCTAATGGCATTTTTGGGCTTTATCAAATGCCTGATTTTGTGTGCATTCACTTGTTGTCCATCTCCCGAGAGAAGATAACTACTGCCGTTTTTAATGATCTTGGGAATTGGTTGACATTCGGATGTGCAAGGCTTGGACAGTTGCTTGTATGGGAGTGGAAATCAGAGAGTTACATACTGAAGCAACAGGGACACTATTTTGATGTAAACTGCCTTGCATATTCACCAGATTCTCAGCTCGTGGCCACAGGAGCAGATGACAACAAAATTAAGGTAAGAGGATTTAGATTTGCTTTTATGTGAACTAGCTTATGCAAGTTGACTAAAGGTTTTCAGAAGTAGTAATTATGACCAGTGAGGCAAAACTTGGAAGTTTGCATCTATTTCAGTTTTGCTAGGGACACCATAGTTATAAGCTCATGTAGAGTTCAATGCATCAAGTTACTGAAGCAACTGTTTCTTACAGGTTATAATTTGAAATTATTTATACTGGAGGACTTTGTATGTATTGTAGATTCCTGGATGCCTCCTTTTTTACCTAATAATTTCCTCTTCTCCGGGAAAAAAAGTTCCCATTTTTCTGCACCTTCAGTTTCAGTTAACATTGGTATTCACTAAAGCAGAAAAAGTCATTGTCTATGTTTTGCAGGTCTGGACTGTTTCATCCGGTTTCTGCTTTGTAACATTCTCTGAGCACACAAATGCAGTTACAGCACTCCATTTCATGCCTGGCAACCACTGTCTCTTAAGTGCCTCTTTGGATGGGACAGTTCGCGCATGGGATCTCTTGAGATATAGAAACTTTAAAACTTTTACTACCCCTACATCTAAGCAATTTGTTTCTTTAGCAGCTGATCAGAGTGGTGAAGTGATATGTGCCGGAACCCTTGACTCATTTGAGGTAGTGCAGTTCTGATTGTATTTTGATCATATCTTGTACCATCATTTGTTGTTAATTGATTATAATACTAATTTCTGCTTCACTGTTGATACAAATATACTATCTTTGTTTTTCTTCATAGATTTTTGTCTGGTCAATGAAGACGGGAAGATTACTAGACATTCTTAGCGGTCACGAGGGTCCTGTTCATGGGCTAGTATTTTCTCCGACTAATGTGAGTCTTTATCTAATTTTTGAGATTCCTGAAACAATTTAGGTCAGGTTTTCTTCCTATTTTCAATCCTCTACACTGGCATAGACCTCGGTTAACTTTTTCTGGTTTTCTTTAGGCTACTTTGGCTTCCTCATCATGGGACAAAACTGTTCGCTTGTGGGATGTTTTTGACGGAAAAGGAGCAGTTGAAACATTTCCTCACACTCATGATGTCCTCACAGTTGTTTATCGTCCTGATGGCAAGCAGCTGGCATGTAGCACCCTGGATGGACATATTCATTTCTGGGATCCAATTGAGGGTCTGCTGATGTACACAATTGAAGGCCGCAGGGATATTGCAGGTGGACGTCTCATGACTGATCGTCGATCAGCAGCTAACTCGACATCTGGGAAGTGCTTCACAACTTTGTGTTATTCCGCTGATGGGAGCTATATATTAGCTGGTGGAAATAGTAAATATATTTGTATGTATGATGTTGCTGATCAGGTCCGTGTCTTCTTTCAATGCTACGTATTATTGCTTAGGAGTGCTGGTATTACATATAATGTGTGCTCTTGGTGAATTATGATTCTCTCCTAATTAGTAAATATGCTTTTATGTGACATCAAAAATAAACACTTTTTATTGATTGTCTTCATTCTCTCTTCAAATTATCTAGAACAATTATAGTGTGCAAATTCAAATAAGTTTGATTTGGTGGTGAGTTAGTGTCATCTTCATCTCGTAAGTGGGTTTGTTTTGAACTTGAACTCAAAAGTTTTTAAATTCTTTGATTATATGTTGCTCTTTGAGTGTACTTGGTGTTTTAGTTAAATGAACTCTAGTTTACAGATTACTTAATTCTTATTTCTTATAAAAGATTGATAATTAGTTAAAGAAGGTCGAAAGCAGAAAATATGTTTTTGTTGAATGAAAGAAATGGGTATTCATGAAAGAGAAAACAAAAAGAGATGGATCTCTCTAGTGGAGCTTCATATCACAGTACTCTTTCTTTAGTTGAGGTGCCATGGAATTGGTATATCCACAATCCATTATTTTGGCCATTTCACTGACCCAATACATAATTGTGTTGTGATTTGCTATGAGAAGACACTCATCAGGTTACAGTAGATGAGTAGAATATTTTTTACTAAAGTATGACTTTGTTGATTAATGATAAATGCATCAAGCATGGTTGAACAAATACCTAATTATTTGGTAGAAAATGAAGTATGTGATACACAAAAGTCAATACCTCCTGTAATCTTGGGTATCTTTATCAGTATCCCCTGCTGCAACTAGATAAGCAATCAAATAGATAATTCCCCTTGGAATCATTTTGGTAATGCTCCCAAATAATGAATAAGAGCACATGGGATAGTTCTTTATATTTTTTCTGGTCATGGGAAAAATGGCAGACTGATTAATATAGCCAAATGAAAAAAATGCAAATTGGCTCTTTCGAAACATATTCTTTCGGTAGTTTAAGTTGGATTCCTTTAATTTACTTTGTGTATTGTATCTCCGACATTCTAAATCCTAGAAACTGTGAATAAGTGAAAACATGATCAGTTTTGGCTTCTTTTATAACATCCTGCACTTGAGCTGCTTAATTATTTTCCATGTATTTGAGCTTCTGGTGAATAGTTAAACAGGGGGAATGGTGCTGATCTTCTTCCTAGGAAAATTCTGGGATTTGTAGTTATTGGGTGGGACTGGTGAATGAGTTTTACAGGGACTCCTCTGATCAAACTTAAAACACATGTTAGCTCTTGTTAGATTTACATTATTGTTAATTAACAGTGATGACCTCGTAAAAGTTGGTCTGTTTGTTCTTGGAAATAGTCTTTGTAATCATCATAATGTTCACAGTAATGCAACACTTCTTCACATAAGTGCTCTGAAATCAGAAAGCTTGAGAATCATTATAATGTTCTGGTTGTTGATGGTTTGTGTACAACTACGAAAAGTTTTCTCCCTACACTAGTGATTAGAGATGGATAGAATCTTTCCTTATTTGGTCCCACTGTTTTCTTGCCGATATGGTATTTTTGTGCCATGAAGCTGTAGAAGTTATTCTCTTGCTTTCGAGTGCATCATTGCTTGACCAAAAGAAGAAAACATATTGCCTTGCAGGTGTTGCTGCGTCGCTACCAGATAACCCACAACCTTTCCTTGGATGGGGTGCTGGATGTTTTGAACTCTAAAAACATGACAGAGAGTGGTCCACTTAATCTGATTGATGATGATAATAGTGACACTGAAGAAGGTGTTGATAAGCAAGTGAGAAATAAATTGGCATATGACTTGCCCGGGTCAATGCCCAACAATGGAAGAGCAGTTATTCGAACAAAATGCTTGAGAATTGCCCCGACTGGCAGGAGTTGGGCAGCTGCAACTACGGAAGGGGTCTTGATTTATTCTATGGATGAGTCTTTTATCTTTGACCCCACTGATCTAGACATAGATCTTACACCAGAAGTAAGTCCTTGTTTAATTAGAATAAAGTTCTGAAACCCAGGAATTGGTTATGGAATGAGATTGAAGGAAGTAACTTTCAGATTTCTTGTTTCTTGACTTTCCCAAATTTAAAAACATCATGGCATCTGTGCATAGACACATTTCCATACGCTTATGTATGTACTTTGCTTTACAGGCCGTTGATGCAGCACTAAAGGAAAATCAGACGAGTCGAGCAGTGATTCTTAGTCTACGTTTAAATGAAGATAGTGTGATTAAGAAGTGCATTATTGGTGTCAGTCCTTCAGATATACCAGCTGTAGCATCCTCAGTCCCTGTTAAATATATTCAGAGATTAGTTGAGGCATTAGCATCTCTGCTGGAGAACTGCCCACACATGGAGTTTATTCTCAGATGGTGTCAGGTGTCCTATCTAATACAAACTCCTCTTTGCTCTTTCTTACCTTGACAAGTGTTGTACAAATTTGTCAGCTTTTAATCCTTTTGCATGTCTGGTAGGAACTTTGCAAAATCCACGGCAATTCTATTCAGCAGAAATCCAGAAGCTTGCTTCCTTCTCTAAAATCCTTACAGAAGACAATTACCAGGTTGCATCAAGATTTGGCTGATACATGTAACTCTAATGAATATATGCTCCGATATTTGTGCTCTGCAAGTGATGCAAAGTGACAGTTCTCTTTGCGTCGTCGCTCTTTGGTAAGCTCTTTCTAGGATTTTTGCTTTTGTTCGTCAACAAGTATAGGACTGTTTATGACATTTGCTTTTACGAAGTACTATAGCTTTAGAAACCTAAATCTTGAGAATGCTCACTAGTTTCAGGATATTTCAATATACTAAAATTTAGCTACCTTTGGATGTTACTAGCTTCCTTTTCAGTAGTAAAAGTGGCTAAAGGATTTAAACTCTAACAATGGGCTCTATGCGCTTAAAATTGTGTTGATAAACCCAAAATGTAAATGATAGGATAATTCAGAGAACTAACATTACCAGCAGCTGTATATCAAATTCTTGAAGGAAGCATTCAATGATGATTCCCTCGGAAATGAATCTGTAGTGGTATCAATGTGATTGACATTCTCAAGGGAAGTAATCCATTAGGTTGGATGCTAGTGAAAACATACGCAATAATGTCACCCTGACTACTTTCCGCTAGCTTTGGCTAGGGAGAGGAGGGCTCATGGAAGAGTTGTCCCCCCTCCCCTGACTACATTCTCAGGATATTTCAATAGTTTACATATGATTATTTTCCTCCTGTCCAGTTATTTGGCCAATCTCGATGCTTCCTGAATTTTTCTGTTGGTGTCATTGAAACCACTGTGAACATGTTCTATTGACGTATTGCAGGACTACGTTGGAAATCTGGTCGTAACAATTTGATCATGCTTCCAAGAATTAAGTGACGTGAAGACAACCAGTTCCACACTGTCGTCTTATACCTGAGACAGATGCATGTATCTGGGACAGTAATTGAGGCTCGCAATTCATTAACTATTGCAAAATCAAGCTTCAGACAATGATATGCTTACTCAACCGTGAACCGTTCATTGGACCTAGATGGTAAGCTCATTAATTCTGTCTTAAAAGATGGTCCGAGTTACATTCCAGCTTGCCAATTTTGGTTTTGGTTAGAAATGAAAATTTTGGGCTTTGTATTTGTATGCCATATTTTCGTTTTTGGTTTAGATATGGAAGTTTTGGTTTTCAAGTTTAGGATGTGGAATGACTCATTGTATACTAGATTAGGGCACTTCTTGAAATGCCCAAGTTAATCCAAAATCTTATTTATTCATTCTCGTTTATGAACCAACTAAAGCAAGCTCGTTTATGTGAGGTAGTTTGACTTGATACGGAATTTAAGAAAGGAAGACTTTTAAAACTTGTGGTCCAAAATGAATGATAGAAATTTGTGTGGCTATAAATCATTTCATTAAGGGTAAAATAGATATTTTAAAGTTAAATTGGTATTTAATATAAGAATGTGTCATTCTTTTTGGGACTGACTAAAAAGGAAAGTAAGTCACATAAATTGGGATAAAGGGAGTATAATTCATTTTCTTTTGGAAAGAACTACTCCCTCCGTTCGGATTTACTTATCTAGTATTTCCTAATATGATTTCTTTTACTTGTCATGTTTGACAAATCAAGAAAGGATTCAAAAAATTGCTCTATTAGACCTTCGATTTATTAACATTGAGTTAATGTCTTTGAAAAATGAAGTGCTTAAATATGTTTGGGATCCTATTAATTAAGAGGGATAAAATAGTAAATTTATTATATTAATTATTATTTTCTTAATAGGTGTGTTAAGTCAAAATTTGACAAGTAATTTGAGGTCCATAAGTTATCACAGTTCATTTGTATTTGATTCAAATGGCTTAATCATCGGGTAAAACTGCAGTAACAATAACTGCGACAAACTGTAGTAATATAATGTACAACAACATTATCTTAATCTACGAATGGAGTCCGAAGAGAGCAGAGTATATATGTAATTTACAAATGGAGTTTGAAGAGGACAAAGTATATATAAATCTCATTTATAGATTGTTCCTGTATATAAATTTGAGTTTATACTCTGATCTTCTATATACTTTAAAATTTGGACGGTACAAAATCCAAAGCAATTATCAGTTGACCTTGGGACCACTAAGATGAAATTTTTAGTGCAAAATATACGTAGTGAACAAATCTAAAATCAAAAGAAAACAACAATTAGTGTCTTCAATAAAAACAATAGAATAAAAGAAAATATAATTATACAAATGTTACTTTAATTTTTTGATAATCATGATATTCAGACCAATTAATATGTTTATACTTGAATTCTAATCTGAGACCTCATTGATGGCTCTCACCCCATATCCAAACCCTTTGATGCTCATATAAGTGTTTTTCTTATCAAACTTCATTATTTCAATGAATATCTTTTGAAAAGATAAGTTAATGATGTTACGAGTAGAGTGTCTATTGAATTTCTTTTACTTCGTACGATAAGAATAACTATTGTGTATATAACATCTTTCTAAAATCTTATTTATAAAAATTGCACTTATATATTATTGTTATAAGTTGTTGCTGCTCGAATTTAATTGTAGTTTTAACTAAATATCTTTATCACTCATTTAATTCTACCTTTTCATAAGATGCACCAATCTTGTTTACTTAATTTATATTATGTCCGTCCATCGTATATTATAAAAATGATGTCTACTTTTGTTCCTCCAATTTAGTAATTCAAAAGATAATTTATTACTTAGGAATAGTTTCTAATTTATCTTTATGATTTTTTCCGTTTTAAAAAAAAAAACCTATTTTTTTTTTAATTTATTTAAAAATGAATGACCATTTCTTTTTGGTAACACTTTAATTTCAATTCTTAAGTAACATGTTTAAGGCCACAAAATTAAAAGACATTTTATTATATTTAACATAACTTTAATTTAAAACCACAAAATTGAAAAGTCTCACATATTTATTTTTTAAAATTTCGTACCAATTAAATTTGATTATTCTTTTTGAAACAGAAAGAATATTAACTATAATCAATTTCTAAAACATTTGAATTTATTATATTTCAAGAGTGATGAATATATAAAAAAAAATATGTTAAATCAATACTGAATATGTAAAAATAGGCCAATGGAATATGAATTATGTTGAGCCAACTCCAAACATTATTACAGCCTTTAAATCCTCTTAAGGCATTTTACGGAAATAAGTAAAAGAAGTCTAGATTTAATCCGGTGGAATCGAAACCATCCGAACTTTCTTACATTTTCCACCAAAACACGCAGACACCTTCTAGCAGTTTCTAGAACAAACTAAATCTCACCGCCCCATTCCTATTCTCCCACCGGACTTCTCTTTATATCATTCTTCACCATCATTTCTCCACCAACATATTCCAATCTCGCCGGCGTTGTTTTGAGAAATTGTTATCTACTTTTGGTTCAGGCATTTTCACAAACAGTTTGCAAATGGAAGAAGACGGTGCCGTTACAGTGTACAGTGGCAGCGCCATTACTGATACCAAGAAGAATACGTTCTCGATCAAAGTTGGAATTGCTCAAATGCTCAGAGGAGGAGCGATTGCGGAGGTTACCACCGTCAACCAAGCGAAGATTGCCGAGTCGGCCGGAGTTTGTTGTCTTGTAGTTTCGGAGCCTAAAGGACCCGGAATCTCGCGCATGCCCGACCCGTCTCTAATCAAGGAGATCAAGCAGGCAGTTGCGCTTCCTGTAATGGCGAAAGCCCGTGTCGGTCATTTTGTTGAAGCCCAGATCCTTGAAGCTATTGGAGTTGATTATATAGATGAGAGCGAGATTTTAGCACTAGCAGATGAAGATCATTTCGTCAACAAACATAATTTCCGGGCACCTTTTGTCTGTGGATGTCGAGATCTTGGAGAAGCGTTAAGGAGAGTCAGAGAAGGCGCTGCCATGGTTAGGACCCAAGGGGATCTGTCTGGTACGGGCAGTATTGTTGATACAGTCAACAATGTCAGGAAAGTGATGGGAGATATTAGGATTCTATCAAACATGGACGATGATGAGGTTTTCACTTTCTCGAAGAAGATCGGTGCACCTTATGATATTGTTGCACAAACTAAGCAGATGGGTAGGCTCCCTGTGGTTCATTTTGCTGCTGGTGGAATCGTCACGCCTGCAGATGCAGCGCTCATGATGCAGCTGGGTTGTGATGGTGTGTTTGTTGGTTCGGATATATTCAATTGCTCTGATCCTTACAAGAAAGTAAGGGCACTTGTGCAGGCTGTCAGGCACTATAACGATCCCCATATTTTGGCCGCGGCTAGCAGTGGTTTGGAGGAAGCAATGGGCGGTCTAAATCTGAACGAAAACAGGGTCGAGCGATTTGTTCGTGATGAGACCTACTGATGAGATCAAGTTGAGTCTGTTTTTGTGTCTGTTGTTGATCATAGTATCATGTATTTTGCAGTTCAGCTTTTGTGAACAATATCTTTTCTTGGTTTTGCTTTTGCAATAACTTGATGATGAGTTTAACATACCGTGTTTTAGGCTTGTTTACATGCTTGTGGCACCAGAAGAAAATGGCAACATTGACTTGAAATTACTCTGGATATTACAATATTGTGAAGGCATGTTGATCAGTTTGTTTTAGTTATTGTTTACATGTTTATATTTGTGTGTTGTAATGAATATAGAGACTACGGATAATCAAATAAGAATCCAGTCAATTCTTGCATTTTGGATGTATTGGCTAAATAATTACTATCATAATGAATGAATGATCAGTATTTCAGAGCCCTACTCAGGATGTTTTCTCTTTCAACAACATGATGCATATTAAAGAAGTTCTTTAGTCCTGTTTTATATCTGCATATTCAGATTGGACATTTGTATGATCATTGTCATTGTGGCTTGCAAAGGAACCTCAGGGCAGTTTCATAGGTAGTGAATATAGCCCCATTCACTAGGAATGCTCTGCCAACTGTAGTTCCCACGCCTCGCCAAAGCACACTGTATCCCTCTGTTCTTACACTTTGCCTGAAGCAATCAACAATACCGCGGTATTTTGCAGATTTAGACTCTGATTGAGCTTGGAGTCTGGTCTTAACAACATCTAAGGGATAGCAGCTTATCCAGCTAACAGACCCTGCAAGACCACCTGCTACGAGCATTGTTTGGAAGCTCTCGTGGCCATTCTTGCGACAGCCAGGATGAAGTTGCTCCTTAGTATACTCGTATACCCAAAAATATAGACCGTGGGAGTGTGCATCTCTGAGGACAGTAACGGTTAATCCTCGGTAGATTCCTCTCAAACCTGCCTGTCTGACAATTCTTCTTGTGACATCTCTTGGACCCTTGAGTCTAGTTACTTGATTGTTCTTGCTTTGCAATTGTAGTTGGATTTTCACCAGTTCTACAGGGCTGATAATTAGGCTCTGAATTGCTCCTGCTGCAATGCCACCCAAAGCCACTCCTTTGTATGAGGGTGGATCGCTTGCTGGGATCTTTCTGTCAAATGTTTGCGATAGCGTTGCGTAGATCTGAAATACCATGGCATTCTGCACTGGGGAGCAAACTAGTGTTTTGATATTGTAGGAATGAACTTTGATTTGATACAACATTTGCCAAAAGTAGAAATCTACTTTATTTTTGCCTAATAATTCCTTCAAATCAAGTGTACATTTATATATTTAATCTCATAAATCATCACGATAACTGAAAATCATATCCATATTCTATAACAAAAGTTGTGTAAATGGAGGAATACAACAATGACCTGAAAAGTGACGGATGCTAGAGGAGCAGCCATGCCCCTGTAGAGAGAGAGGGGACCTTCTTTGGCGACTACATGGCGGAAAACGTTGAAAGCAGAACCACTCTTGGAATTTTGCTGGCGAACTCTGATGCTGTCGAGTGGATAACCAGAAATGAGACCAGCTATTCCTCCAAATCCACCAGCCACAAACTCTTTGCCCCAACTACTTGCAAGAAACTCCATGCCCCCTTCATCCCCCAACCCAAGAAAATGAAATGCCTTATATTTTCTCTTTCAAATATATTGTTTTTTCCTCCTCGCACAGCAATCAACATGTGTTTTCCCAATTTTGCTATAAGAAACGTCCTCTCCTTAAAGATCTCTAATACAAAAATTGACCTCTGCTTAAATATGTGTGATATAAAAAAATGCATTGCACCTTTCTGTTTGGTAGTTAAAGAAATGAACAACTGTGCACGGCCTTGAATCTTGAAAATCTGCCACATTGCACATCAAGGTAGAGGCCTACAAAATGAAACGGCCAACCACTTCTTTCTTACTATTATACCACGTGTAACAATCAAGGTTAGCAGAGGTGGTAAATTGAACGTCAATTTTTAAAATTTCTTAATTTTTAATGATCCAAAGTTGAAAATCAATCAGGAAATTTTGCAAGGAAAACAAATTGATAACCAGTGGGGACGAGCCCAAGCTGATAGTTTTAACCTGAAAAAGATCCCCAAGACTGCTCTTTCAAATAAACATATGGATAACTTCATTAGACTAAAATCCAACAAGAACATATCCAGTGTAGTTCCACAAAGTGGAGTCTAAGAGGATAGAGTGTACGCAAATTTTACCATACAATATACATCGTAGAGATAGAGAGGCACTCTCTATTTCCGTCTAGCTCTTTTTGACGAACTTGAGGGCACATTTTGCTCTATTTTGTTCATAGTAACCCAATACATGAGATGAACAAGTAAACTTGTCAAAAAAGATATTCATGCAAAAGTTAATAGTTATAATTTGGACTTGCTTAATTTCAAATTGCATAATCTTAAATCTTTTTCTTTTGAGTTTTAGGCAGCTCATCAAGTTGTTGTACGTGGACATCCACAATTGACAAAAAGAGTGACCAAATTCACTTGGAAATGCTTAATTTCACAGCTTTAGCTAATAATTGATGGGACAATGTTACGTTACTAGTCATTTTGTTGTGTATGTACCATATTCTTTGTTTTAATTTGTTTCTTATTAACCTAATCTTACAGAGAACTCCATCAGGTCAACAACTCTGTGAACAAGTTATGTGGCCAAATCCACCAAGAATATAATGTGTCATTTCATTCACCTAGAGTTAACCAATTCCATATGCATTATTGCCTTTGACTTGGTTATAGTAATTGGTTTAACCTCTCCATTAGTGCCCAGTTGTCCCCTGTAATATTGAGTAATAGAGGAACAACAAATTTAACTACTATTATTTGTTTGATTAAATATTAATTGTGATCACTGACTGGACTAATTCAGATCATGTTAGATGGATCTAGTAAGCGGTAAACACTCTTTTCCAACAAGATAGGCTAACTTTAGTCTTCTAGATGTATTTTGAAAATTTTGTAAATATACTAAAATTATGTCAAAAAACTCTGATCGTATTAATTATTTTTAACTGAAGAGTCATATTGATAGAGTATGAGGTCATACCGAATTATATTTTACCCTTTATTATTATTTAAGGGATCTAAGATCATCTCCAACCCACCTCTAATTTACTCTCCACTCTCTATATTTGGAGAGTAAAATAGAGAATGGGCTCTCCAATCACTCTCCATTTCACTCTTTATTCTCCACTTAGGGCATCTCCAACCCTGGGTTGGAGATGTCTTATGGAGAGGTGAATAGTAGTTTCACACACTCTATTTTACTATTTGATTATTTTATTATTATTTCTATTATTTTATAATTAACACATTATTTTTCATATAAGACCATTAATTAAATATTTAATATATGTAATTCTTTTTAAATGTAATATAATATTTTAAAAAATATATTATTGAATATATACTATTTTCATCTCGAATTAATGATATTTTAATTTTTTTTAAATTTTCGTCTCTTTAATATGATTTGATATTATTATTAATTGTCACTATGATGAATGCACAAAATTAAAATGATAAGATGAAAATCTTAATTAAAAAATACAATACATAACATAATAATTTAAATACGAGATAACACAATACATAACATAATAATTTTATCACAACAATTTTGGTTGCAATTTATGTCCATTAATTTGTATATAATATAATATTTACCTGCAATTTATGTTATTTATAAATTTAGAATAAAATAAAATTACAAATCAAATAAAAAAATGAAAAAAATAAAATTTATATTACATGAAAATTATACAAAGTGATTATTTGAAGAAAAAAAAAGAAAAAAAAATTATATTATGAAATAAAGGAGAGAAAAAAAAGATTTTTTTTTTTTAGAGAGTAAAATAGCCTGAAGTAAAATAGAGGATAAGATTGAAGATGCCCTAACAAAATCAACTTCAATTCGTTTTTTATTTTTTGGGAAAGGAAATCATCATTTCCTTTTCCTCTTTTTTTTCGAAGCGCACAGAGAATCTCATGGCTTTTTAAGTTACATTTTTATTCTTTTTTGTCCTTTTTTCATTTTGTGGAGTCGATTATTCTTTATTGCTTTCATTCGTTGTTCCTTGTAATCTCAAAGCATGTGCTTTGGTTAGGTAGATAATGAATGCATTATTAGCAATCAATTAGAAGGAAACGACATTATATTAAGTATATAATGATTGTGCTAAATAGAGGGAGAAGAAGGCACGTTGCATGGATGTTACGTTGCATTAAGGGGAACCAAACCACCTACGGATCTTTCTATCTTATTAGTCAAGCGCGTTAACTGTAATTAAAAAACAGCGCTAACTAGAAATAGAAAGTGCTTCGAAAGGCGCCGACTACCTTCTTACTGATAGCATAGCTAGGTACTGGCACTCAATTAAAGTTACTGAATGAATCTATTTCATTTTAATTCGATCTAAGAAGAAAAAAATCACGCTCTGTAGGATTTGAACCTACGACATCGGATTTTGGAGACCCACGTTCTACCGAAGAACTGAACTAAGAGCGCTTCGTCGGGTAATTTGTCCGCGTATTCCCAGACAATAGAAAGGAACATCCGTGTAGTGGATGTGGCTCCTCCTTATAATTCCTTAACCAGAAGTCTCAGGTTCGAGTTATGGATATGAAAAAATCCTATGCAGGAAGCACTTCCCCCGAATGGAACCCTACGCACCAATAGGTCAATGATGTCGAATTGGAGATTTTAGCTATTTTTTTCTCCATTCGGGATTCAATATTAGTATTAAGACTTCAACTAATCTAGATTCAATAACGAAACCACATGTACTTGAGGGTGTTAACAGACACTTACACTGTGTGGTTAGGTGTGTATATATATAATAGTGACATGACTTTTTCGTATTTTATATATATATATATATATATATATATATATATATATATATATATATATT
>JAJONR010015496.1:0-10947 GCA_029582245.1 Solanum etuberosum
ATATATATAAGGGACATATTAGTCTTGAAAAAAATAATTTTCTGCTTTTGCTTTTTTTAAGAAGCAGAAAATTTTAACTTCTTCCAACAGTAGAAAAACTGTTTCTACTTCCATTTAATAGCAGTTTTACTGGTTTGCCAAACACCTAATTTTTTTTAAAAAATGATTTTTTCTCAAAATAAGTGTTTTTAGACTCCCAACAACAATGACAAACAGGCTCTAAGAAAAGAAAATGGTAGTATTATTTATTAGCTTAATTTTGAAAAAATGACATAAAATGGCTTCTTTTTTTAGCTAATAAAAGTAATAAATAATTATTCATAATTTATTTATTTATTGTATATTGCTTTAGTGGTGGTACATATGAACCTAATGACATAATTAATAAGGCTTTATTTGATTTACATGAATATGATGATGTTGTGCAAAATTTGACAGCTTTGAATCATATTCCTAACAAGATCTATGATGTAACTATTACTATGGCCCGAGATGTAGTTGTTGTTTTCACAGATGCAAGTTTACAAAGGGAGAAGGAAAAATCAAGCATTGGAATGACCGCTATGGATTTGTGGTCATTTGTTTCATGCCTTTGGTACCTCTATTCAATTTGTAGGGAAGGCCCTAACTGTTGAAGCACTAGCAATTCGGAAAGCTGTATAACGAGCACTACAAAAGGGTTGGTCAAAGGTTCACATACTGTCAGATGCAAAGAATGTTGTACAAATGTTGTAAAAGAATTTGATGATATCTTGAGAAATAGAGACCATTTGCGAGGATGTCTGGCAATTGATGAAGTCTTTTGAAGAAATAAAGATTATATATATTCCTCAAACATGGAATATGTTAGCTCATAATCTAGCTAAATTTTCTATTTCATGTGTAAATAGAATTTCTTGAGATTCTGCCTTCCCAGATGTTGTTGTAACTGATGCAATGGTGTCCTATGGACATCTGAAACATATTTTAAAGTAATGCAATGAAGTGTTTTTTTGAAAAATAAAAATAAAAAAATTCCCTCCCTCATAAAATCTCTCTATTTTAATTCGTAAATTTTTCAAATTAATTCACAGAAATCTCTACAATATCCCTATCTTGGTTAACCATATGAGATTTTATAAAGAAAAATATTTTTTTCCAAAAAGATTCTAGGGTTTCTAAAAAAATTGAAAATTTTAATAAAAATTTCAGACCTAAAATCGAAGTAAAATAAGAGAAATTGAACAAATTATTTTTCATAACCAAGCATTGAAGTTTTAATCGCAAAAGAGAGTTTTGAAATGAATTTCTAGAAAATTTCATTTCGGATTTATTTACTATCTTTTATTGATTGAATAATGATGTTTATATCTTTGTAGATTGTTTGTATATTCTACAATTCTGTTGATTTCGAATTTTTAAACATCTCATGGCTTGATATACTTTTGCTTATTGAAATTTCTATCAACTAATTATCAATATAACTGTTAAGTATGATGATGAATTTGAATGTATATAGTACTGATTGTTGAATTTTCTTACAATCTAGATTTGTATACATACATATTGTAAACATCTGCAGATTTGTTGCATGCATTTTATTTACAGGGTATGTTGTGACTATTTCTTCACAAGGTTTTTAAAATAAAATAAAAAAAACTGCGTGTATAACACCCAAAGTTATGGCTAGGCTAATTTTTCCTTTTAAAAATCAAGAATAAATTTATGTGTTAATATTATTTCTTAAAAAAGAAAATTGATTATTGAATCAAATTCTATTATTGGAACTTTATTATTTTTTGCTTATAGAATTATGTTAACAATTCTGGTAGTAATTGCTTGAGCAAAAGAATGTTTTTCAACATTGAAATTTATAAACTTTTACCTAAAATTAACAATTGAGAAATTATTCAAACAAATCAATTATAAAAATATTATTCAAATAAATCAATATATATAAATTTATTTGTTTAGATCATGCAAACTCACGATCCAAAACCTTTAAAAGGATTGCTCTGGAAGATTTAAGCGAACTCCGTGTTCTCGGAAATCCTACCCAAAAAAAAAAGGCTTTCTCGGCCAAAACTCCTCAGAACAACAATTATTTTTTTGTAAATACATGTTCTCTGAGGAAAAAAAAGAAAAGAAAAAGAACTACGCTCAACTTCATGCTTGATCTCCGTTACTCTTGTTGAAGGACTCCCAAGGAGATGCTGAAAAGTCATTATCTATTCCTTATTACATTGGTAGTAGAATATTTTAAACTTATGTTCTTCAATGTCTGGTCACAGTCATAATCACCATATTGGGTTTGTGCTCAGCACGGACCTTAGCCTATCTAGTCTAGACACAGTTTCCATAATTTCACCGACAGACATTTCTAGAGCTTAGTCAGAGCTGAAGATTCCCATCTTATGTAGATACCTATACATGAAGCCTGCAGGTACTAACCCAAGTGGACAAATATGCATGTGTTTAGTGTTGACAATTATTACCTATTGAATGATCGGTTGTTGATTGCACATTAGAATCATTAGCTGCCTTATGTCCACAATGCTGCCTGCATGAATACAGCTCTATACACAAGAGGGTAGAGGGATGGTAAGTAAGTCAAAATAGAGGGTTACCTATCAGAGCTCGGATGATACACAAACTACATGGAGCCTTTCATATATTCATGAGCTCATTGACACGCCAAATATGCAATAACAATTAACACTAGAGCCATCTGAATAACCAAATGAAAAAGATTCTGTTTTATCATCTGAATGACCAAAAGATAAAGGAACTAAACCAACCATGGTCAGCAACTCATTCCGCAATCCGGAATTAATAAAATTTGTTACCTCACTTAAGGAATAACCATCCAACGATCTCCCTCTAGCAGCATTATCCATGCATAACTAATGAATCTGTTTTTTTAACTTCATGAGAATAGGTGACCCCAGATGAGCGGGGATCAGAACCTCTGACAACGTTAAACCAAAATAGATCATTAAAGAGTCACGACAATGAAGTTATACCTACCGCTAATTATATTGATGATAGAGAGATGATATAGTCTCAAAAAAACATTTTCACACATGATGACAATGGCACTTCGGACTCAAACACATACATTCATGAATTTGGTGAGTTATAAAAAAGTCTACCTCTTCAAATTTCAAAGTTCAGACATCTACGTTTTATAATCCTCTAGTACTTGTGAACTGGACTCCTGGACCTCTTGGAACCATGTCTAATAGGAGACCGTGACCGGCTTCTATCACGTTCCCGGTATCTCTCCCTGCTTCTGTTTCTCCCATTTCTGGAAGTCCCATGTTTCCAACCTGATCCCCTATCAAAATCACGCCCTCCTCTGCCATTTCTGTCAAGGGACCTGTCAGGGTCACGATCTCTTCCCCGGTAGCGATCCCGTTCCCTGTCATGATCTCGATCTTTCTGCTTGTCCCTGTCAGATGAGTCACTTCTTCGTCGTCTGCCATCATGTTCTTTCTCCCTCAGCTTTTTCCTTTCTTCTGCTTCTTTCTCCCTGGCTAACCTTTCCTCTTCCCTAGCCTTCTCTTTAGCAGCCTGGAAGCAACATTTACAGTCCATTGCATAGAATATCATTTGTAACTAAAGGCAGAAAAATAAAGTTGCATTCTGTGGTTTTATAAGGAAATAAAAAGGAAAATTTGGCGAGAAATACCTTGTACTCGGATAAGAAATCTCGAACCATCCCATAACCAACATGCTGCTTACCAGTGACGTGAGACTGAGTTCTCTCTGCAGCATCATTTGCGACAAGAAAGGAACCACATGTCTCGCACAGAGCCATCTTTTTCTCTGGTGCAATCATTAGTGCACTGTTCTGCTGGGATTGCTGAGTCAAGGTAGTCTTTTCAACGTTAAGCATTTCCACCTACATGAATATCAAGAAGTTCAGATACTGTCAGAAGACTATACCATCACGATATTGCAAAATTCAAGACAAAAATGAATAGTAGGCCCCTCAGCCAAACCTTTCTCATGAGAGCTTCAGCTTCATCAACTTTCCCAGCTTCACCAAGAGACTCCACTTGTTCTAGCAAGTTCTTAATCTTCTCCTCCAAGACAGATAGCTGTTCAGATTTTTCTGCTGATATTGGAGGAGGTGGAGGAACTTCAACTTCCTGAGCAAGGCGTTCTCGACCACGCCTCACTTTCTTATCCAAGTCCATCACCTATAAAAACCACAAATTAAGTATATGGCATATTTATTCAGCGAACACGTTGAAACAGCACTGTGAAACTCGTCAGTCAATAACCTACCAATTTCTCACAAAAATGGGCTAGTTCTGCTTCAAACTTGGGAACATAAGAATCATGTCTTGGAGATTTCTCAAAACTGAAGAAGAAACAAAAAACTTTCAGAACAATGAAATAGTAGTGCACAAATGAGAAATCATAATGCACAATAATCTTGCATGCACAAAAAAATGAGAGAAAGCGACTTTTGGAGAGGCAGGTAAAATCACTCAAGCTATAGCACTAGAAGATCTCCATACAAACAGGGAAGACTAGTACACCAGCAAATGATTTAAGGGGTCGTTTGGTTGGGAACAAGTTATCCCAGGATTAATTATCCTGGGTTTAGCTATCCTGAGATAACTTATCCCACCATGTATATGGGATAAATTATCCCATCACTATGGTATAAATGGTGGGATAAGTTATCCTAAACACGGCAACCAAACAAGACATCAAAATTTTATCCCTCGACTATTTTTTTATCCCAGGACTATTTATTTTTATCCCTCACACCAAACGACCCCTAAGAGATGAAATTGTGATGAAGTACCAACTGATATTATAGGTTATATAAGCTGGTACTTCCATCATAAAGGAGACCAGTGATCAAAATCTGCCAAAATGCCTTGTGGTCAAGTAAAATGTCAAGGTCATGCTTCACGATGGGCCGGCAGTCAAAACATGCAGCTGCATCAATACCAAAGCTGTAGCATAAAATAAAAAATGTTGGATTTGCTGATTGTCCTTGATACAGAGCAACAAACAAGGAAGTCATTGAGATTGACAATACACTGGAACCTAAAGGAAATTACTACTCTTTCAAACAAGAAATAACATTGGAACCTAAAGGATGCTGCTCATTTAAAGTCATACAGGACTCATATTATCCTACATCAGTTTGCACTGGTTTTTGACCTTTCCATGGTACTATCACGGGTAATTTAACCAATTTGAAACACCTTTTCAGGTATGCTAAGTGCTAACTGATGAGCGTGAACAAGTTCAAGCTCTATGAGGAACCTTTTCAACACGTAAAGAATTTTAACTGCTGCTCTCAGTTGCCTACAACCAAAACTAGCTCTGAGGCTTCCATTTCACTCTTTCCAGCTCAAGTACGTCTACTGTAATGCGAGTATCATAATTCCAACATAACTCACAGATTATGGTTGTTAACATGAAAATTTAAAACTAATGGTATGATGATCTTACCTGTAACCACACAAAAGAACTAATCTGAAACTAGATGTACAAGAAGTTCAACCTGCTTATGCTTTGGTAATCAATCATCTAAGAAATGAACGTAGTTTCTATGAATTTCAGGCAGACAGCCAATTGACAGTAGATTTCACCAGCCATGTGAACCATACTGAGAAAAGAGAAGAGTATCAAGCTCCAAGCATCTTGGAACCATCTGGCTGAACTGTAGTTCAAGAGTTCCAACTTGGAGAAGCATATACAAGCTGGAAGCCTTGAACCTATGGGAAGTTGACAAGATCATCAAGAACTCTGGGTGATGATACCAGCAGCTACTTTTTTGGTGTTTGTGGACTAAACGGAATCGGACATGTTTGATGGAATCTCAACCCTGGACCATTCTAGATGTTTGCTTAACCTTTTTTTGTTGGACTAAGATTACCCCTCTAATTACATTGACCATTTTTTGGACTTTGTTAGTTCCTTGGTATTAGATTGACACATAGTAAAGGGGCTGACAATTCTGTACTTTTGGTCTTTCGTAATTTGCATCTCCTTGATGCTTTTGAATGAATAGTCTGTTAGATCAAGCTACCAAAATCTGCTTATTTTGAAAAGTACTTCACAAATCACAAGTACATCCCAAAAAAGTAATTTTGGAGAGTTGCAGTTTCTCTTTGGCTAATCAATTTGAAAAAAATTACTTTTCGCCAATATTAGAGCAACAAATTATGCTTGACCAAGCTTTCAGAAAATGCTGCTGTAGAGAAGCTACTTTGTTTTTCCAGCTTCCTGGATAACTACTTCTGTTATTACTCAAACACACTTATTTTTCCCTAAAAGCTTGTCCAACCACCTCGATTCTCTAAAATAAGCATTTTCTTGAAGAAAAAAAAATTAAAAAAAAACACTTTCGCCTTCCCAGAAATTTTAGCCTAACAGGCAAGAAATACCTTAATTCATGAATAAAAAATTTCAACTAGGAGAAAATTTCAAGACTAGGCAGTAAACAACCTTGGTAATTAAGACAAGTGGCATCTCTATGGTTAAAGACCCGTCTCTTTTCTCTCTTACGAAAAAGTGTCCATGAGACTAGGGATAAGTAGCACTCAGCCACCCACTATTGTTCCATTTCCTCAACCCTTCTTAAAAAGTTTGAAGGAGCCAGGAGCAGCGGCGGATCCAGGATTTGGAGGTCGTGGATGCTCACTTTATTTAACATGAAATTGCTAGTGATCACAAAGTATAAATTTATAGCAACTTGAGCACATCAATGAAAAGTACATGATAAATCAACGATTAATTTATCATCACCAAAAATAACTTATAAGCACAAGTTACACTAAAGAAAAAGAGACCAAAAGTTTTTAAAAATAGAAAAGATTAAAAAGGTAAATGACACTGCATAAAATCAAAAAAAAAAAAGGAGAGAAAAAGAATGGAATTTTTTTAATTGAAATAAGAAAAGGTGCATAACATATGCTGCTAGAGAGATTCGAACTCGTGACTAGTAGGCACTTACACGCCTTAAAATTAAAGCCAGAACCAAAGCAGCCACTACTTTTCTTTGTTTAATGGGTGCTTATTTATTTTTTATATCCGTTTTGTCATATTTTCTCTACAGATATAGAAAATTTTTGCCAGAGTCAATGGGTGCTCGAGGACCCGGAATGCTCCATGTAGATCCGCCCCTGGCCAGGAGTACCCACCAAGTGAAGTTCAAGCTTTCAACATTTATTTCTTCATCCATCATGTTTAGACACTTCGTAATAAAAACTACTCTTTTCATCCTAAAAACAACGAGAAGATTTGACTATAGGGTTAAACAATCTTCTTCTTCGACAAGGTGAATACATAAATTACTCTAATTCTATTTAAAATAAAACTTTCATTTGTAGAAACTACATAAAAAGAAATATAAAGCACAAACTTTTAGGATTAAAATTTTTTTGAAAATGTTCGCAAAAATAGTAGTCAATCAAAAGACCATTTAACTCTTACAATAATGGTAGTAACATATAAAATCAGATACATCGAGTAACTTTTTTTCATTCCTGTGTCTTGTATTTGACCCAATTAAGTTAATATAACAAATAACCATTTCATCATGTGCTTCGCGTAGAAAAGTAGAGGTAGAAACCTCAGAAGTCGTACTGGCAGATAACAGTATATCAATGTTCTTTTTAAAAATTTGGTTGGGGGAAGAAGTGTTGCAAAGAAAACTAACTAATTTTATGCATGAAGGCCTGAAATATATCTCAGTTTGAACGAAAAAAATGAACAAGCATTGCAGGCCCCAGGGAGATTCAGTCTTACCTTTCCTTCAACTTCGCTTCATGAATTTTCGAGCAGGGTCCTGTATAAAACAACAAGTAAAAACAATCAGGAGTAGTTTCAAGATTACCATATCCATGATTAAAGAAACATTTTTTTTCAAACACAACAAAAGATTTTTTTTCTTTCATCAACCAAATACAGGATTAGGATTTCGGAACTGACCCAAATCACTACGAGTATTCACGAACAGATCGTGGGGGCAAAATCGAACCATATAGTATGCACAGACTTCCTTGTCATCCCATTTAACTTCCTTGAACCCTCTCCTCTCGTCTTCAGTTAAATTCCGAGCTACATATTCAAAAATAATAACATATCAAAATTGGTACTTTTCTGTATATAAACTCTACTCTATACAGCAAATCAAAGATAACTAAGCTTAAAACTAAACAAATAATTCAAAAATAACTCATTCTATGGGACACCGATTTCTTCAATTAAGGTTGAACAAAGCATACCTGAGCCCATCAGTTCATCCAACAAAGCTCTCTGAGCGTCCATGGCTGAAAAATCTGCAAAATCTTGGGGCTAACTGCAATCAATTGAAACACTTTAAATCAATTGGATGTGATTCTTCTTCGTTTATATGTTGGGAGTATAAATTAGGGTTTCAGAGTAGAGTTTGATGACAAGTCGGAGCCGACAGAGGACAAAGGTAATGTTTCTCCGAGGAGGGCCTAATTGGGATTGCTTGCTTTTTATTATTTTCTACTTTACTCCTCCAACTTCAACTGAAAAATTATACTACTCCCCTTCTATTTTAGATTTAGGGAAAATATACTCTTAAATTTGCGATTTAGAGTTGATATATATGAATTTTTTCTGTATTCACATATGAAATTTGTTTTCTAGAATCTTTATTATTTATCACACAGGGGAGATGTACTAGACAAGTCTCGTGCAATGAATTTGATCAAGTAAGCATATATGGGGTTTCAAACCTGAAAATTCCTCCATCTTTTATCTAGAGATTTTAAGTTCGACTTCTGCATATATTTTCTTAACTACAAGCGTCACTCTTACAAAGGGTCATACAACGCGAGTTTAAACTAGTCGAGCTTCAGTGTTGATATCGCACACCAGCTGAAAGCAAATCAAATATCAACTAGGGTTGTGAGATGATTGGGATCCCTTCATCTCTAACCAAGGGTATGTGGTTGGGGTTTGAATTCTAGGTATATAAATATTTTTGTTTGGAGCGTCAATCTCAAAAATAGATCTTGTAATATGTGAATTCAAATAAATGCTAAAAAGCAACTGCAATTAAAATAAAATAAAAAGTAATTTTATTGATCAATTTTGTTAAGTATAATTTTATTGCAACTTCTATCAGATTTGTGTTCAACATACTAATCAAATTGTAAAATGATTCAGACCTCGTAGAGATGTATTTTGATTGCTTGAAATGTGGAGTAGCGCTTCATCATTCCAGATTGATCTCCAGAAGAACTCCATTGACCACTCATTTGAAGATCCATATAGTCGCTGATGATATTTGCTCCAATGTTTGTTAAATTCATAGAAAGTTATGTAAACTTTAATTGATAGTTGCAAGAAGTGAGGAATTTAAGTGTGAACGAACTTTCTTCTCTTAGTCTGATTAGTTCATGTGTATCGTCAAATTTATCATAAATGTTATATGCTCAAGTTGCTCGTGATTAGTTAATACAACTCATTTTAAACACTTGGCGGCTTGTGATAGGCCATTAGTTTGACTTAAAATTGAAAGAGTATATATTATTTTAATAGATGAAGAGAAGTTTGTATAATGTTATATAGTTTTTGTATAACACTATAAAAATATAAAAAGTATGTATAAACACTTTTTATATACTAATATATATTTTAACAAGATTAATTTATACATGATGTATAATAGTGTATCATATTATAAAAATGAATGATTTCTATCTTGAAACCTAAGTTAAGACTTAAGCTTGTTTACTAGGCCGAGCTGAATACATCGAATCGAATCGGACCCAGTACTCTAATAATGCTCTGTGCCGATATAGGCGAATCAGTAAATTGTGGAGGAAAACTTCGGCCCGTGCCCGGTTAAGCGTTTTTATCGGGTCGATGGGCCGGGTTCGGGTTTCTGCCCATTGGCTGGGCTGGGTCAACATTTTTTTAATCACCGTTTATTAATTATTAATTCAAAAGTTTGAATTAATTATCAATATAGTGTATTGTTATCTATAGATTGATTACATTTTATTTTTTATATATATACTTAATGGTTTAAAAGCAATTTGAATCATGCCAATATGCAAGAAATTATACTGATTTTTATATAAATCGATATCTCGTTTATTTAATAAATGAATAGTCTGTTCAGACGAATTTAACGTCAAAGATTGCTCGGTAGTTTTTATTAACTGTTTATGAGATATTCTATCAAACCAACCATAATCATAAATAGTTTTAATATCAACTTTAGGAATAGTCCATTTGTTTAACAAATCAAGATTCTGAGGTATATTGACCTCTTCCAATCTTGTACTTTTAGTACTTACTTCTCCTAAATTCATGTTTAAAACATATCTATGTCGTATACTTCACATCTCTCTCATATTTACCATGAAAGTTCCTAGACTCTGATACCATTTACAGGATCTCTGAAGACTGGCGGTAATCCGCGCGGTCAACTTCAATCTCTAGTTTAGCATCCGAATCTAAGGGAATAAATCCGAATCGAAATATATATGAATTTTTATATAGTTTTATGATTGTATGGAAGGATCTATCCTTTTACCCGAGCAAGGGGCCTGTCAAGATTTAATACGTATTTTTATTGAGCCCATGTGTCTAGCAGTTCTAACCGGGTATAGGCGCCCTTTTTCAACTCCTTAACGGGCTTAGAACCACGGCTGGCTAGACGAAGTCACAAAGACAAAATCAATAAAAATAGTATCGTATCTGACTGTACCACCATCTTGGAACCAAATCAAGAAACCATATATAAATTTATTTATATTTTGATAAAGTCCAGACCTTTCATAGTGAATATAAAAGAGAAGTTAGTTAATCGATATATACTAAATATACACACAATATACTATCTATTATAGTAGAATACTTACATTATATTATATATATATTCTTAATATATACGAACTATACACACAATATACTATTTAATATAATAGAATACTTACATTATATAAT
>JAJONR010015497.1:0-13978 GCA_029582245.1 Solanum etuberosum
TTAGATGATCAAAAATCATCTCTCCAGGTTCTTGTCAACAAATGGTATACTAAAGATCAGGTGATCGAAAGTACTACTCCTCCTCTTTGTGGCATAAGCATACCATATAGAGAAGACATTATTAAGGCAGCCCCTTTCAAAAAAACCATTACTGGAAAGGATACCAGCCTTATCACCACAGCTGATATCAACAAGATTCTTGAACAAAACAACTATACCAACCAGCTCCTCCATGTCGTGTCAAAACAAGTTGACAACTCTAAAGAGAGTAGCTCCAAAGGTATTATCTCTGTAAAAGACAAACCTTGTTCCTCCACCAATATCCCTCAGATAGACGCTAATCCTATTTTCAAAATCCCTTAATTTTCCAGAGATGATTACCCAAAGCTCACAGATAAATTCAGTAACTCCTCAGAACTTTTGGAAAAGATCAATGATCAACTTTCTAAACTCAAGCTTTCTAGCGAAAATCCTTCCTCTAGTAATAAGCTTAGTATGATTAATGAATCTGGAAAAGATCGTTATCATATTTGAAAGAATTATTATACCAGACCTTCCTTCCCGAATACTTAGTTTGAAGAAAATCCTTTTACTTCATCAACATCGAGAGACGGAGGAAGTATTGTTGAATGGAATATTGATGGCCTAGCAGAGCATCAAATATTGAACAAACTCCATGAAATGGGTTTAAACATTACAACTTATAAGCTAAAAAATAGTTCTGATAAACAGGCTGATACAATGCTTATAGCATGTTTTACAGGAACATATGAGATTCAATAATTTGGCATTGAATATTCAGCATGTATATTTGGCATTTTAAGGTCCTCCGGACGGTTGGTGAGGTTGCTTATGAGTTTGCTTTACCTCTGGTATTTTCAGCTATCCACCTAGTTTTGTATGTTTTGATGTTGTGCAGGTATGTTACTGATGAGTTGTATGTGATCCAATATGAAGTCGTAGAGTGTTATTGCTCAAATCACTCTCCAAAACCAATTAAAAGAGTGAGTGGTCGTAGTCAATACAAAAACCCAAGGAAGAGTCATGGTCGAATCCCATAGGGAATGATATATCGTGGAGAATTCCTATCAAGAAATTTGGACTTTATATTCGCTCATTTGTAATAATAAGAATAGTTGGGTGGATTATTCCACCAATTTAATATAATGCTTTTGTTATCGTTTATCGCAATTAAACTAAAATATCGATGAAATCAAGAGTTAACAAGCAATTTAGGGGTGCAGGGATTAGAAATTGATGTCACATAGGGGTAATTGTGTTGCTCTATAGTGATGAACATTCATGAATAGGCTAAGTCATCTTCATTGATGCTAATCATCTTTCAATAGGAACTAACCTGCACAACAATCTCATGTTGCTCACTAGGGATTGCAAAAACCCTAGTGATTTCAATACCCCGTCGGTGATTTAAATTTGCCAAAACAAGCTGATTATAACTGATATGCATTAGCTAATACAGGGTGATTTATCCATCACGTCTGCATGACCCTTGGTTGAACTCACAAAGGCCTGACACTTGGTGCTTTTCGATCGTGTGGCCCTTAGTTTTGATCGTGATGAACGGTTGACATTCTTTAGTCATCGCAACTACGAGAATTAGCATCAACGATCGTGATAATCAGATTGTTACTGAAGCTTGGTCATGGACCTCCATTACGCGATCGTGATGAGGAACTTCGTTCGGTCTTTTATATATAGACTAGACGCGATTTCTGCTTTGTTTGGAAACTTTAAAAAGTGATATCTCTCTCTTTTTAGCTCAGAATTGGGTAATTCGCAGTCCTGTGCATCCAAATTGTTGGAACTAAAATGTGAAGTTATCGAGAAGTGTTGGGAAACCTCCGTTTGTGGTAAATTTTCAAGTTAAGTTGACTACTCTACCTTATTTATAGTTCGTAGTTGGTAAATTATTTGCATGTGATGATTGTCCGCTGTTCCGAGCCCTGAATTGTGTTTCATTTTAAACACAAGTTCAGGGTACTGTTTAGGAACTTTTAATGGAGTCAATTCTAAAATTTTTATCACGGGTCCCATGATTCACACCGACAAACACCCGAGCTCACTCTTGCTAAATATGTGGATGATGCCCCTAGGAGTTTATTGGCTGGTTGAGCGGCTTAAATTTGTTATAGGTGTGCCCCTGGGTTTACTCTAGATCGCTTGGAGGCTGAATCCCTTGGTAGTTTACTGGATGGCTGGGCGGCCCCATCTATAGGGTAGTTAGGTTCGAGGCCGAACTTGCTCGTATTGGATATTGACTTGTAGTACTTAGTTCTTATGGATTTAGTTTTTTTGTGTACCTGTCGGCCTTATGGAGGTCCGTTCGACATATATTTAAACTTGTGCACAAGGGTACCTTCAGGGCTTATGGGGTCTAGTTTGGTTTAATTTAGTTGTATTTAGATTTACTTTTGGTACGCTCGTTTACTTTATTTTAAACTCTGCTTTGACCTTTGTTTGTGTCTAGATTCTATCCTTTCATATTGTCCTCACCTTTCTTGCTTAGTTAGCCTATGATTCCTACTGAGTACCTTTTTTAGGTGCTCATACTACACATTGCATGTGTTTCTTGATGCAAGTCCTAGTACCAACTACCATCGGTGACCGTTTGTGCGAACAACAATTTTTGGATCGGAGGCGAGGGTAAGCACTTGTCATCTAAACTTTCTTATCTCCTTCGGTATATTTTATAGCTAAGTCTTTTTTTGAGAATGCTTGTTTTGGTCCACTTTTAGGACTTGTACTCTTTTGATTAGCACATATTAATAATCACAACTTCCATGTTGTGGGAGGAATCTTTTTGTACATAGTTTTGGTTTGCTTCCACTTCCATCTTGTTTTGTTGTTTTAGCATTGTTTCCACTTATTTCTACCATTATACTCATTACTTCTAGTTTTGGGTTACGATTTGGCTTACCTAATTGTGGGATATAGTAGGTGCCATCATTCTCGAGGAATAGGGTCGCGACATTCTGGGCCCCCTTGTGGAGTTTTGCTGAAAAAGAAGTTTGGGTGTAGCACCATTTTTCTTAAATATTAACTTTTATGGAAGTTGTTATTGCTCTGCTGAGTCCGTAATGTCGAATTTGAGTAGGCTGCATATTTTGTTTGTGTGCACTGGGTTCTAAATAAATACCAAGCACCCGGACATAGGTCGGAGGACTTACCTGAAATATTATGGTGTCTGATGCAAAATTTTCTGCTTTAGCAACCCTAGGTTCACTTAAGAGACATCCTCTTAAGCAGCCAAGGCTTCGCTTTAGTGAGCAAGGGTAGCTAAGAGAAATGTGCTTTAGCGAGGTAGGCCCGCCAAGCTAGAATTGATTTAGCGGCTTTGGCACTCCTCAATTGGCTTTTCCTTAACAGGCCAGGGGCTTGTTTTAACGAGCTTTGCTAGCCAAGGGCTTTTTGCTTTTGCGACACTGGTGCCGCTTTAGCTAGCCTAACTTTAGATACCAGGGGCTCGCAGAAGCGAGGCCCATCTCTAGTTGGCCGGTCTCTTAAGCAACGTTAGTAATTTCTTAAGCGACCTCGTCTAGACATTTTAGTAAAAAGACTAGGACGCTATTCAGCCTTTTGTTCTTATTCTTTTGGCGGTTTCTCCCTCTCTAGAGCTCCGATCTGAATAATTTGAAGTGTGGTGTGTTCTTGGTGATCCTTACTACGCGAGTAACTAATCGGAAAGTGTTGAGGGCTTTTCATTTGAGGTATTTTTGCTATTTTTGGGACTGCCTAAGCTTGGTACTTGTTCTTAATCTGTGGAATTTAGTGCATGTTGTTGTTCTTGCTTTTTTGAGCCCCAAATTATGTTCCGTTTTGGAACAGAATATTGGAATACTATTTTAGATCTTTTAAGGGAGTTGATTCCAGAAATACTTGTGTGGTTCCCATGATTCCTATTTGATTCCAAAATTGGTCTGGCTCCCTTTGATTTTATTTTTTTATGTTGAAATGGCCGTATTGACATTGTGATCCTATTTTTTTTATAGTATGGCAGCGTTCTTTGGCCGTTCAAAAAGGAAAAGCTCCGTAAAAGTGATTCTGGAGCCTGCGAGATCGGCCTATAGGTAGGCTACGACTTTTCCTTCTCATAGATTGTGCTTGATTGTATGAATACATGTTGATTAGAGTGAATTGAGGCGGGTACCTAATTTTTCTTATTTCATGTCTTAGAAACCATGTTTAGGCTTGATCGGCTCTACTTCAGGTGTAGTACCATGTTAGTCGGGTATTATGTGTTTACTTCTATCTCTTGAGTTGACTTGTATGTTGTTGTTATGGTATATTTGAGCATGTTTATCCTTAGTCTAGGATTGTATGAGTGTTTGCCATAAATTTACAATACTTGTGGCCTGTAGGCCTTATTTCTTCTCCGACGTCAATTCAGACGGATTAACTCTTTGAAAATTGGAGTAGCAAACTTGAGTCCTATAGAATGAGCCTTAGTTTAGGTGTTTACTCAGCTTCATGGATCTTCTATTCAATCGCCCTGTCTCTGCGGCTCTGTTGTGATTTTTGAGATTCTATGCTTCCTTGGAAACTTGGGATTGGAGTGGTTCAGGCATGAAGGCTTATTAGATTTCTTGTGAGTGGATGTCGTTCCATGTTGTTTGTTTAGATTGGTTGTGATGAGATCCTATTTAGAGTCGACACGACCCAAAGTTTACTATTGCTAGCTAGGAGGGTGACCCCCCAAGGACTTTACTGGCTGGCTGGGCGGCTTTGATTTGTTATACTGATGCCCTCGGGTATACTCTTGCTACCTGGGCTGCTAACACCCCTGGAAGTTTACTGGCTGACTGGGTGGCCTTGATTTGATATACTGATATCCCCATGTTTACTCTTTCTAGGTGGGTGGGTGACGCTCCTGGGAGTTTAGAGGCAGGCTGTGTGGCCCCATTATTGTGTACTTACAATTCGAGGCCCTTACTTGGGTTAGACGTCGGACTTGCACTTATTGGATCTAGACTTGCGGTACTTCACTTTTGTAGTTTAGCTATTATGTTACCTATCAGGCTTATGGGGGTCATTTTAGGTTTTACTGAAACATGCAAACGAGTGTACGGTCTGGCGTTATGAGGGTCCAGTTGGGTTTAGTTTAGTTGTACTTCGTCTTACTTCTGGTACACAAGTGTGATTTATTCAAATTCTTCTTGGACCTTATTTGTGTCTAGATTCTATCTTTTCATTTTGTCGTTACTTTTTTTTCTTAGTGGGCCTATAATGCCTACTGAATACCTTCTTTTGGTACACATTCTACACTCTAAATCTGTCTCTTGATGCACGTCCTAGTACTAGCTACCAGCGTTGGTCGTTCGTGCCAGCAGCAATTTTTTTATTGGAGGTGAAGGTGAGCACTTGCTGTTCTGGACTTGCCTATCTTCTTCTGTATATTTTATAGCTTGTCTTTTGTATTTTGATACAAGCTTTTATTTTGTTTCACTTTCGAGAATTTTACTCTTTTGTTAGCACATCTCTGTACTTGTGACTTCCATGTTTTTGGCGGGATCTTTTATGTATATAGTTTTGACTTGTTCCGATCTTATCTTGTTATGTTGTTTAGATTGTCCTTCCACTTATTTCTACCCTCATACTTTTTACTTGTCGTTTTGGGTTATGGGTTGTCTTACCTAGTGGTGGGTTGTAATAGGTGTCATCATGACTTGAGGAATCAGGTTGTGACAGAACTGCATACTCTTTATATATGAGACATTAACATGTCCTAATCTAGCATGCCATAGAGTAATAGACTAAACCATATAAGCAGAGGCATACATATTTTGTAAAATCATGATAAATATGAAGCACAAATAAACCACTACAAAGTCCATTGCCTACAAAATTCTTATTTTTGGTTAATATGTCCTCATTATATTCAAACGAACCTTCACTCAAATTTTTACTAATAATCCCATAGAAATAAAATTGATTAGGATATTAGGATCATGCAACACATCACTCAATGCCAATGGCTTACTAGATGTGAGTTTGAGAAGAACTTTTCCTTTTCTAAGAACTTTAGTTTTCTTCGAGTCACCAATATAAACAATTTCTTCTCCTTTCTCAACTTGGGTATATGGCAAAAAATCATATATATTTACACAAATGTGCCTTGTAGAACCACAGTCTATTACCAGTGTTTCACATTGGCCTCAATATTTTTCTCTGAAATTACTACAATAATTATATCATCCGTTTCAGCAAAAATTACTTTTAACTTAGTGGAATTGTCATTTCTTTCAAATATTATTTTGCATTGAGGTGCATGTTTATAAAAAAGAATTATTAGCATTGGTCTGTAACCATGTGTATTTACATTCCTATATTTTTCTTTACCGTGAACATCCGTCAAAACCACTTGAATAGTAGTATCCAGGGTACCACCAACATCAGTATCATGAACATTTTCAAGACATATATTATTTGTCATAGTTTCTTAGATTGTTTGGGAAACACGGATTTTATAACAACAATGATATAATTTTTATTTATAAGTGAATACAAGTGATTCTTGAGTGCTAGGTACTGTCCTAAGAAACTAATTAAACTACGTGAAATGTTTGCCCAAGATTAAACAAGTCTTATCTATAAGAGGAACATGAACAAAAAAATATAATTAGTACAAAATCCAGCAGAAAAGAAAAATAAACTATCTGGAGAATTGAGTGAATTGCTTTGTTCTCTATATTTCTGTGTAAATACTTAGCCCCCTTTTATAGCATCTACACAATAGAGGCTATGTAATAAGAGTAGAGAGATGAGATATGAGAATCCATGTAACAACCATATATCTTCACATGTGAAGGCATGAAGTAACTATGGTATTCACGTGGACTGAGAGACTTTGGTAATAAGTAACTACACAATTCTTTGGCCAAATGTAACTAATTGGCCAATAATAAAACTTTTAGGAATACTAAATAAATTTGTCATTTAACATAGGCTCATTTCCCAATTATTCTCTCTATCTTTGTGCGTGCACAAGTAGATACATGTAGGACACTACGTAGGAAACAAATTTCCATGTACGATTCAACGTAGGACGTGTGTGTCTATTTTTTCAACTTAATACAAGTTTAAGTGTGCACTTGTGCAAACCAAAACTTGTAGGACATAAATGTTAAATTTTGCCAAGATAAAGGGTATATTTATGTATTATGCCAAGATTTTATAATATAAAATATTTTCCACACATAATAGCAATTTGAATATAACTTACTATGGAGAGGCTATACAAGTAGCCGACTTCATTGCTATATTGGCATCCGCTAGTGCAAATAGAACCTTCTACTCTTCTCAACAACAATATCCTAGAGAGATTAAAGGTCTAATTAAACTAAATAAAAGGCATTATCTTTCCATGAGAAGAAGATATCAGTTTTATTATTGGTGAAGGAACTTTGTCACGCTCCGAGTCTACACCCTGGACATGACCGACACTCGAGAACCATTTATCGTCCCAAAGAGAACCCTTGACCTGGTTGACTACTTAGAGGAAGATCTACTCAAGCGATAACAAGCTTAGAAATAGAATTTAGAACATTTAAACTCAAGCAAATACTTAACTCAAGCTATCTGAAAAATACATAATTACAACAATAATAATAATAATATTTTGCAGAACAGTCTCAAAACATCTCATACAAAAGGGAAAATACTGAGAGACTCTTCAACTCTAAGTATCTATGAAGCCTCTATAGTTCAACATGGGTATTGGTACAAGACCCAAAACACCCTAAAAGGACTAAACTAAAAGGAAAAAGGGAAATCCCCCGGAATGCAAGGAGGCTCAACAAAGCTAACTGGAATGTCAAATGATCTCAACGAAGTGCCTATTGATGATCCTGAATACCTGTATCTGCATCATAAAATATGCAGGTCGACTAACATCAGTACATGTCAATGTACGAGTATGTAATATAGCCGAGGTAAAATAACTGAAAGAAATGACTGCAACAGGTATAACATAAACTCAATTGAATGAAAAGAATTAAAGGATTGAAATCATTTAACTTTACAAAATATTTTCTTATTCTGTGAACTTTAAGATAATAAGTGATAAACAAAAATACACTTTAACTCTATTGGGAGATTGTCTAACCGACAATCATCACTATTAGCTAAGTGATGATACATCATCTTGTCCACGCTGCCAGAACTATCCTATATCGTGTCGGGATATAGAAAACCTCAACTAAGTGGATCCACTAAGCTCTGCCTGAAAAAACTAAGGATTCATCTAAAAACTATGATTATGTATCCATGTGAGCACGACATTGTTTACTGGGGCTGTGCGTCGTCTCAACTCTCCCACATATGGGTGCTCAATACTACTCCCAATAATTAATTTTTTTGCTCAAATGTATAAAAGCATTACGTTTTCTCTGGTTTGAAATAGTTTCTCAAACTATCCTCTTAAAAGAGGTAACTACTCTGAATGTCTTTGAAACTCATTGTTCATATACAAAACAAGGTTTCTCTTTACTTAATGTAAAAATACATTCTAGGTTGAGATAATTACTCAAAAAGGGGCCTCTTAAAGAGGTAACTGCTTTGTACATAATCTTTCTGAAAACAATTTTAACTTTTCTGAAAAAGTCTACTCTTTTTCTTCATCTAAAAATGGAACTTTTGAGAAATACATAGGTCCCGTATACTCTTTCTCAAACTGATCTTTATTTTCTCAAAACTCAGTTTAAACAAAAAGGTTTTGTGTTGAAGATTTTAAATAAGAATTTACAGTATACTCAAAATAGGGTTCATGCTGAAAAATAGTCATGAACAATCAACTCAATAATCACAATTCACATTGTATGACAATTCAATGATTAGGAATAGGAATTCAATAATCAACAACTCAAGAATTTGGAACTCTATCAACTCATCTCAAGAATATTAAAATCTAAGATAGAACCCTAGATTACTCTTTTACTAATTTGAAAGTAGATGTAGGTCGTGAGGACGAACTAGTCCAACACTATGATAACCTTACATATCTGGAAGAATGAAGTTCTTTGGTGAAATTAAAGTAACTTGAAGAACGCTTGAACCCTAGTTTTTTCTCCTCTTGGAACCTTGCTCTAATGTCTTGAAATGTTAATAAACGTAAAATAATATATTAACACTTTCTAAGCCCTTAATTTTATGTGAAATGAGGTAGTTTAGTCTTAGAATAGGGTAAAAACAACGTAGTTTAAGTACCAAACGCATAGGGGAAAGACCAAAACGACCCCAACTTTTAAAACAGAAAACGTCCCCAAAATGGCCTATCTCACAAGTTGTCTACTTCTTCACGGGCCGTTTAAAGCATCACAGTCCGTCTAGCGTCATGTTGCCCTGCCCGATAGGGCTTCACTAAAATGGGCATAACTTTTTACTATGGGCTCAAAATTAGGAAAACGTGGTGGATTTGGAAAGAGGATTTTCTAATTATCTAGGTGGACCCATTTATTTGGTATTGTTGTTTGAGGTTCGACTTGTTCGTATTGGATATGTCTTATGGTACTTCGTTCGTGTGGATTTTAGCTTTTCTGTGTACCTGTCGGGCTTATGAGGGGTCTATTCGGATTTTATATAAAAATGCGCACGAGTGAATTTTCTGGGCTAATGGGGTCCAACTAGGTTTAGTTTAGTTGAACTTAGATATACTTTTGGTACCCTCGTGTGCATTCTTTTAAACTCTTCTTTGACCTCTGTTTCTGTCTAGATTCTATCTTTTCATATAGTCTTTACCTTTCTTTCTCTGTCGATAAATAATACCTCCTAGGTACCTTTGTTTTGGAACTCATAGTACACTCTTTATCTGTTCTGTGATGCATGTCCGAGTACCAGCTACCAGTGGTGACCGTTCATGCCAACAACGATTTTTGGATCGAAGATGAGGTTGAGCACTTGGGGTCCTGGACCTACTTGTCTCTTTCTATGTAATGTATAGTTAGTCTTTTGCTTTATGGGATAACTTCTTTTTGTCCACTTTTGGTACTTGTACTCTTTTGATTAGCGTAACTATGTACATGTGACTTCAAGGTTCTGGGAGGTATCTTTTTTTATATAGTTTTGGTTTCCTTCTGCTTCCATCTTGTTTTGTTTTATAGTATAGTTTCTGCTTATTTCGACCCGTATACTCATTACTTGTTATTCTCGGTAACAGGTTGGCCTACCTACTCATCGGTTATCGTAGGTGTCATCATGACTCGAGGATTTGAGTCATGACAAGTTGGTATCACAGCGCCCAGGTTCGATGGTCTCTCTTGTACATAGCTAATACCTAGTAGAGTCCTACAGATCGGTGCTGAGACATCCTTATCCTACCTTTAGGAGGCTACATGGTTTCTTTAGGAACTTCATCTATTTTGTATCACTTACACGCAGTGTGTGTGTATTGGTTTCATGAATTCTCATTTGTTTCACCCTTTTAGAGGGATGACTCGTATGTGTTGCACAGCGGCCCAAGGTAGGGTTTAACCTTTTTTCCGGCTAGGGGTGCAGCCCCAGCCCTAGAGAGAGAGGGACCCGGATCTAGCAATGGACCCTCTAGCAACCCGGGTTCTAATTCTGCTGGTGGGATCAGGGCCAACCCAGCCGCCACCCAGGGCATCTATCGCTCCAAACCTTCAAGCAGCCTTTACACAACTTTTGGCTGTGCTTGAGGGCATGTAGCAGGCCCCTTGTGCAGCTGCAGCTGCATAAACATCATTGAGTCAGCCTGCAGAAGAGGCATCTAAGGTTCAAGTACCACTTGGGGTGCCCAACCAGTGATTGTCGCTGAATGCAACTAGAGGAGAAAAAGATGCTCGGACTAATCCTCATAGTTTCACCTATGATGTTTTTCGGGGTTGTGGGTGAGGATACCCATGAGTTTCTTACTACTTGCTCGAAGTGACTTCATACATTGAGCCCAATAGAGTTGAGAGGTGCCGACTTCACTTCTTATCAACTAGATGGGTCAGGCAGGCAGTAGTGGCGTACTTTCGTAGAGACAAAGACAACTAAGTCTCCACTTGTCACTTGGGCCGAGTTTTATGAGGCCTTCTTGGTCAGGTTCATCCTCTACAATGTTAACGATTCTCTCTAGAATCATTTTTGTAGGTTTGAGCAATCCTCCATGACTTTTAGACTATGAGGTGAGGTTTCATGAGCTCTCCTACGTCGCTACTATGATCCTACCTACTAAGGAGGAGAGAATTAGGTGCATTGTTTATGGTTTGAGACTTTAGCTGCAGATTCAGACCCAGTCTAGAGTCTCCATGGGCCATTCCTTTCTAGATGCATTTGACCACGCCCGCACCACTAAACAACTTCATTATGAGGCCAATGGGGGCAACGATAAGAGAGCTAGATATAAATAAGTCACACCAGGTTCCATTCCAGGTTTAGAGACTCTTATTGTTGGAGGTAACGGCAGTTTAAATATGGTCAATCCAGCCGGCATTTTCAGGCATCGTTAAAGGCTTTAGAGGGTGACTTATAATGTTAGTGTGAGGTTGGCTCGAGTCTGAGTCGATATAAGTGTCAATCATGTGGTTCAGACCATAGTGGCCAATCTTCTGGGAGACGATCATCTTCAAATTATTTTTTATTGTTGAGACTTTGATCATTGGTCCAGAGATTACACTTTGCATAGGAGGATTTTTTTTCCGCTCCACAGGCAGCTCAACCAGATCCACCAGTAGCACCTCTAGCAAAAGGCCAAAGTAAGGGTCAGGACTGTCGCAATGGTTATTAGGGTATTCCGGGTCATCCTGGGGGAGGTAGGTCAGGTGGTAGGTTGATGGTTAGGGCAAAGGTAGACATGGCCACTTCTATGCAGCTCCAGCGAGGGTGGAGGCTCAGGCATTAGCCGATCTGATCACAAGTACGACTCTCTGATTCCATCAACCTGCTTTGTCTTTATTTAATCTAGGCTCTGCCTTTTTATATGTCTCTGGTTATTATTCTTCTTTTTAAGGTATTAATTCTAAGCCTTTAGAAGCGTCGTTGCATGTGTCGACCCTCACAGGTGAATTTTTAGTGGTGTATCAGGTGTTTTGATCTTGCTTGGTGACAATCAAGGGGCGTGATACCCAGACTGACCTTATACTACTTTATATGCTTAACTATGATGTATTTTTTGGCGTAGCCTGGTTATCCCCCTACCGTGCGATCATAGGTTGCTTTTATAAGACTGTTACCTTGGCCATGCCTGGTATTCCCCCAGAGGTGTGGCAGGACTCACGTTGTAGCACACCGGTTGAAGTAATCTCTTTTGTTCGGGCTCGGAGACTAGTGGCTAGTAGGAGTTTATCTTATTTGGACTATGTGCATAATGTGAGTAGGGAGGTCCCTCAAGTTAAGTCAGTTCCAGTTGTCTGTGACTTTGGGAATGTTTTTCCTACTAACCTACCTTGCCTACCCCTAGAGCGTGATATTGACTTCCATATTGAGCTTCAGGTGGGTACTCGACCTATTTCTATTTTGCCATAGATGGCTCATGTAGAGCTCATGGACCTAGCATAGTGTTAATCTTCAATATCTCTTGGGTAAGGGATTCATCAGACCATGGGTATCACCTTTGGACGCTCCTATTCTTTTTTTTTTGAAGAAGAAAGATGGTATGATGCAGCTGTGTATTGATTATAGGAAGCTGAATAAGATGACAGTGAAGAACTATTACCCCATACCTAAGATTGGTGATCTAGTTGACCAACATTAGGGTGCCGCAATGTTTTTTAAGATTGATCTGAGGTCAGGTTACCATCAGTTGAGGATTAGGGCAAAAGACATCCCTAAGACCACATTAAGGACTCGATATGACCACTATGAGTTCCTTTTGATGTCATTTGGGTTGACTAATGACCTTGACACCTTTATGGACTTGATAATGTGGGTGTTCAGGGCATATCTTAATTTATTTGTCATAGTATTCAAAGATGACATCCATGTATACTCGCAGATTAGGAGAGACCTGGAGCAACATTTGAGCATTGTTCCCCGGTTTTTGAGAGACTAGAAACATTATACAAAGTTCTCAAAGTGTGAGTTTTTGCTTTGATAGATCGAGGCAGTTTAAGTTGCATAATCGCAACAACCCCACCTATGACTTAGAGCAACAGAAAAGACCCACTAAATTAAATCAAACCCAACACCATTATCACACCCCTAGGACTGGGGTTTTAGCCAAGCATAATAAAAAGAAAAGAAAATATACCAATTATATTTTCAGCCATTGGTGATTTGAAATTAAGCAATAATCTTCAACACCCACTTTGATTTGAACCGTCAAATGTCAACTACAAGGTTGTTCAAAATCCCCCAAAAACTATGAATATTTCTCAAAAGTTAAAAAGATTAGAATTCTAAAATCTTAGACAAAGTTTGATTGGTGAAACTTGATACAAAAATTTATGCATTTTCTCTCTCTTTTGAAA
This sequence comes from Solanum etuberosum, assembly GCA_029582245.1. Lineage (NCBI taxonomy): Eukaryota > Viridiplantae > Streptophyta > Magnoliopsida > Solanales > Solanaceae > Solanum > Solanum etuberosum. The sequence continues at coordinate 13,428 of JAJONR010015497.1, forward strand.
TATTTATATTTTCTCATAAATTAGCCCAAATTATATTTTCAAATTGTTCGGTGACATTAGTCGAGCTCACTTTTTGGGTCACCGATTGCCTTTTAGCTCGCCCTTCTTTTGCTTCAGGCTTTGGATATTTGAACCTGAGTTGGCGAATTCGATCGAGTCAGCCTTCCACATTTGGGTGATTGCCGATTACTACCTTGTTCGTTCATTCAACTTTCATTTTACTCATAAGTCTGTCACCTTCGGTGATGGACTTGTAGTTCCCCCATTTAGCTTCTCTGAATCGTTGTTTAATCTTTAGGCTACCAACCTACCTTGAATATGTTTAATTGTGAACACTGTCAACTTAGGCGAGGTTAGGCTAATTGGGCGATCGACCCTTTTAGTTAGGGAACTACCAGTTAAGAGTTTGAACTCCTTTCAATGTTTTTAGCCTCTCTTGCATGTATTCTTTCTTGCCTCGTTCTTTAGCCTTCATAACTACAAAACGTCAACATTTCATCAGAATAGAACATAATAAGGCAGACACTAATTGTTGAACTAAAAAGGCCTCA
>JAJONR010015498.1:0-11794 GCA_029582245.1 Solanum etuberosum
TTGGACTGCAGCTCTCTTCTTCTAATTTGACAAATGACAATGGAGTTCTAAAATGGTTAATTTTAGCATTGTTACCGATGTTGAAGTGTGTGTATTCTCCAGCCCTTCTCCAGCCATTGTTATTCGCTGAAAGAGCTATAATGCTCTATACTTCCTATTCCTTTTACCACTTCTTGCACCTCAACTGTCTGCTTTGACTACTGCCTTGCTATTTGGTGCTCGTGCTTTCAGCTCCGGAAGCTTCCTCATTGTGGGAGTCTATTGTCGAGAGGTAACCATCAATCCATATCATCATGCAATTTCTAGGCGTGAAAACTCTTTCCTGTTTCATTGCATATATAAACAAAGTTGACTTCATGATATCAAGATTAGGCTTCATTTGTTTGAAGAAACTAAAAACTTTTTAGTTGTTTTTAGGCTTCTAACTTTGAGATATAAAAAATTCTGAAGCCAGACTCATGTACTGAATTTGAAAAAGAGAGCGGAAATGCTAGCGAATTTGGACTGCAGCTCTCTTCTTCTAATTTGACAAATGACAATGGAGTTCTAAAATGGTTAATTTTAGCATTGTTACCGATGTTGAAGTGTGTGTATTCTTAAACAAATAATAGTCTAGTTCATGTGAATCATTTGTGTTTTCTGGTTCTTGATCAGTAAGATGAAAAAAAGAAAATTCTGAGGTAAAGGTCTCTTTTGAGTTTTGTGACATCTTTTCATGAAGTATTGTCTTGGCCTCTTCGCCCTTTTTTTCTGTTGGCTGAGGGGTATGCGACAACACATGTTGTCTACTACTCCTCATGTTGATTCTGGTATTTCGGCAGTCTGATTGAGACTTATTATATAATGAGGTGACTTTGATGCAGACTAGCCTTCCGAGATGCATCTTTAATTGTTAACTGCTAAAGTTATGCTGGATTTTCAGGGGCCATCAGCTCATTAGATGCAAATGCCTTAGTCTAGAGACTTGAGTTTGTCATTGTAATGTCTTTTATGCAGATATATCCAACATCTGTAAGGTAAACTGGTATTGGAGTTTCAACTTCTGTGGGAAAAATAGGGGCCATGCTTTCTCCTATCATTGCGGTGCTATTGGTAAGAGGGTGCCATCAAATGGCTGCAATCATATGTTTCGAAGCAGTTGTAGTTTTATCAGCAGCCAGTGTTCTGCTCATTTCAGTAGAGACAAAGGGTAGGGAACTAAACGATACTCTTGTTGTCTAAATGCTTAGACTTATTTCATTTTACGTGTATTGAAGTTATGAAAATAGGTTGGTATCATTCTCAATTACTTATGTAAGATTGGACTGAATCAGTGTAATGAAGTTTTACTTGCATGAATCGTTGATCTTGGTCAATTCTTCCTTTATGAGCTAGTGTTTGGGTTGAATTAGACACAATGGTCATATGTTCGTATTGCTCTAGAGCCAGACCCATTGGTCCTGTTCATGTGTTTCTCAATGTTAGCCTCCCGGTGTGATGTTATTTATGCTCCAATTGTTCAATCCTAGGCTTGTGGAGGAGTGTTAATTAAGTTCCTGACGGAATATGTTTTGGTCTTCTTATATAGTCATGGTATCCTTCCTGTATTAACCCTAAGGGTCATAACTCATATCATTACATGCACCAATATTATGTGCTTTCTACTTTGCCCCTTTTAGTGTATCAGAAGCTAAGGTTCCAACTACATTAGGTTGAGGCCTAGAGGATCTTGCTACAACTTTTACTTTATCTTTCTCAATTCCAAGTTCCATTTATTTTTTTTGGTTTCCCATCTGGTCTAATTCGCATTCATGCCGTAAAATATTTGGAGTTCATACTCATGAATCCAGGTTCTATAATAATGTGTCCAAAGTATTCTATAGTGTTTTTGTTGTAGAAAGATTAATAATGCCTCAAGATGGGTTTCCAAAGATTTACCATACATCATAATATCATTATAAAAAAAAAAAAATCCAGTAAATCCCAAAAAGAGGGAAATGAGACGTGATTGGCCAGGCAAATAATAAATATGTATATTATTTGCGTATCTATTTCTTAATAATAAATATCATCTAAAGTTTTATTATATTATCCGTTTTTACTAACTTGTGTGACATATAGTGAATGGTGAAAAATAAAAATTGTTATATATTCAAAACAAAATTACATATTAAAACTCGAGATGCTTGACGAGTTCATAATTAATTGTTTAATACTACTAATATTATCACTATAACCTTTTTGATGATTAAACACACAATTTATGAAAAAAATGATGTATTAGGAGTAATAAAAAAGAAGAAGGAAAAAACGAAAAATGAGCATCCAACAACTCCACAATCATAGAGTGATTAAGCCATAAAAATTAGGTAGAAAAGAGTTAATGAGACATGTAAACATAAAATATAACTCATAAAATAAAATTACATATATGATAGAATTTATTTTAATTATATCAAACAAAAAAAATTGAGAAAAAAACAATAATATTTTAAGCCATGTTAGGTACTTACTTGTCTATATCTATTTTTATATAAAAAATATGTTGATGATTAAGTTTTTTCCTCCCGTTTGACTTCACTTGAAGATGGCAACAGAGCAAGTTGAAGAAGATGGTGCTGTGTACACAATGGAAGAAGCACTCACATCAGTTGGAATTGGTAAATTTCAGTATATGGTATTGTGTTATGCAGGTATTGGTTCTATTTCAGAAGCAGTAGAGACTATGATTCTCTCTTTTATTGGACCTGCTTTAAGGTCCCAATGGTCTCTTTCTCCTACTCAAGAAAGTTTTATGAGTACTGTCGTTTTCGTTGGCATGCTTATCGGAGCTTTATTTTGGGGGTTTATCACAGATTGTTATGGAAGAAGGCAAGAAATGTACAATTTTATTGTATTTTGATGTTTGGGAAGAATCTAATTTTGATTATGTGTTTTTAACGAACAGGAAGGGGCTTTTAAGTATAGCGATAGTGACGGCTGTATGTGCTACACTCAGTATCTTTTCTCCGAATTATAATTGGTTGCTTGCTGTGCGTATGATGGTTGGATTTGGAGCAGGGGGTGGACTTGTATATGGATCTTGGTTTCTTGAATTTGTGCCTTCACAAAATAGGGGAATGTGGATGATGATCTATGCAGGTTTTTGGACAATTGGAATAATACTTGAGGCTTTATTAGCACTGGTACATTACATATATCCTCTTCTTTTGCTTTACTAATATGAATGTTTTTTCAATATGCTTTTCTTGATGTTGTTGATCTTCCATTTAATCGCGCCTCCAAATAAATTGGTCCTCTAGGACGGTCTAACCACCACTCTATAGAACTTACCTTTTAAGTTTAGGTAGTACCTTCTTATCACACAAGACTCTAGAGGTAAGCCTCCAACTTCATCCCTGCCGCCCCAATGCAAAAGAAATTAATTTATCGAAAGTAATCCTTGTTCATCCCTACTGCAAGAATGTCTTCCGCATCAGGTACACTTCTAATGACAATGTTATGTAGGATTCTCATGTTCAAGATCTTGGTATTTATATTTAATTTAGATATAGCATGTCTGTCTATGCTTAAAGTTATGTTAACAAAAAATATGCAGTTATAACTAAGAAATCTTGAGCCCAATGTGTTGTGGAAGTAAGTGACTCAGTATAATCTCTGGATGCTATTCTTTTTCGAAATAGTATAACTACTTTGTAAGTTGCTGCTACGTTATACATATTCATACATGAATGTGCTTGCAAAGAAAAATATGATTAAATTAAGAATTTCACTAAGGTTGGTGCCACTATCAAGATCACGGAACATTGAAAACATATGGCATTCTCTTTGTCTATGTTGCAGATGATTATGCCAAGATTGGGTTGGAGATGGTTACTGGCTTTATCGTCCATACCATCATTTGCAGCACTTTTTTTATTTGTATTTACAGTAGAATCTCCTAGATATCTGTGTGCCATAGGTAGGACAAGAGACGCCTATGATATTCTGAAGAAAATAGCTGTCGTCAATAAGACACAACTTCCCCCTGGAAAGCTCGTATCTTCTCAAGTGACTGAGGTGCATGAGGAATTGCTTTCCCCTGCAAAAATCAAAGTCTCGAATCTTAAATCAGGCTTCTCATCACTACTAATGCTTTTGTCCCCCGCGTTACTTAGAAATACCCTCCTCATATGGGTGGTTTTTATTGGAAATGCCTTCTCATATTACGGCATTATATTGCTGACCTCACTGTTTAGCAGTGGACAATGTCAACATTCGTCAATTGCTTTGAACCTGAATGATGATCAGAGCCTTTATACAAATGTGCTCATCAATAGTCTTGCAGGTAAAACAATTTTCTCTTTACTTGTGTCATATTCATCTCAACTAGTCAAAAGGTTACATGTTCTAAAATCTAAGTTATTCTATTTTGGTCTCTCAGAGATCCCTGGAACTCTTTTAGCAGCTATAATGGTTGATAAAGTTGGTCGGAAATTCAGTGTGGCACTTATGTGTGGTTTAAGCTCCCTGAGCCTTTTACCGCTTCTTGCATCTCAACTGCCTGCTTTGACTACTGCCTTGTTATTTGGTGCTCGTACTTTCATTTCTGGAAGCTTTGTCATTGTGGGTGTCTATAGTCGAGAGGTAACTATCATTCCTTGTAATAATGCAAATTTGTAGACATGAATACTCATTCCTGTTTCCATCCAGTCAAACTTGATGCATATACTTCAAGATTATGTTTCATTTATTTGAAGAAGTTTAAAGCTTTCCAGTCGTTCTTAGACCTCGAACAGGTAGAGTGGAACCACCTGACTCTCAAGCCAGATGCATGTATTGAATTTGAAAGAAGAGTGGAAATCTCTCTTCTTCTTGTTAGTTGTTAGTATATGTTGACAACTATCTCATTTTAATGTCTTGTATGCAGATATATCCAACATCTGTAAGGTCAACTGGTATTGGAGTGGCAAATTCTGTGGGAAGAATAGGGCCCATGATTTCTCCTATAGTGGTGGTGCAACTGGTAAGAGGGTGTCATCAGACGGCTGCAATTGTATGTTTTGAAGCAGTTCTAGTTTTATCAGCAGTCAGTGTTCTGCTCTTATCAGTAGAGACAAAGGGTAGGGAACTAATTGATACTCATGTTGTTTAAAGTTTGGACTTGTAGAAGATTTCTCTCCACATTAGAGAGGAAAAAGAAATGAAAAATATGTTCGTATCATTTTCAATTACCTGTGTAAGATTGGATTTTATGAAACTTCCTCTCATTTGCAGCTAAATCATTTATAAACAGTTGAAAGCATGATGTTTGATAATAGTATACCACAACACCACACACACGTCTTCCTGAAGGTCAACTTATCTCATTTCTATATATTAGATTTAGAAGAAAAAAGAAAGATAAAGACCAACCACATTTTCTGCATAATAATAAAATCAAGCATCAGAGATGCAAAAGGTAGTCTGTGGGGTGGATCTGCATGTAACATCTTCAGCACCTGATAAAATTTGATCAAAGTAAAAATAAAATACAGAGATATGTATAAATACACTTAATATTCTATTATCACTAATCAGAATCTTAAACTCAAGAAGAAAAGGAAAAGAAAAGAAGATACAACACAAAATCAAACAGTTCCTTGTCATAACTTTCTCCCCTTTTTTTCTATCTGAATAAAGAAATTATGCCTCATAGATACATACACATGCCAGACTTTGGAATCACTTCAGTTTAGCCTTCCCAAATCCTTTACTGCCTACAGTTTCTCTTTCCATATCAATCTGTAGTCATGGGTTGACTGATGCAGCACCTGAAACGGGCCTTTCTGACCTGTGTCAAGATTTCTGTTTCTGCAGCCTCAAGCATTCTGACCACCTGAGAGAAGGGTGGTCTATTGTCAGGGTTACCATCCCAGCAGCGAGTCATGATTTCACCTAGTACAGGTAAACAATCATTGGGGATGGTTGGACGGACGCCTTTGTTGACAACTGCAAAAGCTGCCTGCACAGCAGTCATGTTCTGAAAGGGAAGCATCCCCGTTAGAAGCTCCCACAGAACAATGCCAAAACTATAAACATCAACTTTCTGTGTGTAGGGTCGGTGCTGGATCATCTCCCTGCAAAACACAGTAAAATGCTCTCAAGAGGCCCACAACACCACACACATGCTAAACCACAACTAGGAGCAGTGTATTTCTATTTTGCAACAGAAATAATGAATGCATATTGCAAGCAGCAGCAAAACACATGCAATTCAGAAAGTATTGCTAAGATATCAATACGGCCAAAAAATTAAATTGCTAAGAAGTGAATAGATAGTTTTTCAGGGGAAATGTGACAGGTTGTTTCCTTTTCCAAATAACCTAAAATCATTTTTTGAATATATTATAATTGGATGTGATTTCCAAGAGTGGCTACACATGCCAAGCTACGAGCCTTATTCGACATGAAGATTGCAACTGGGACAACCTTTATAGCATCAACTTTGGTACTTGGTAAGTTCCCATCTATTCTCCTCAAGTCATGCAAGCTACTCATCAACACACTACTCATTCCTCGCACTGGGAAGAATTGCATTCAAAAAATCCTGTGCCATGACCATCACAGTAAACTGGTCCATCTCAACTGCAACAGCACACTTAAACATCACCAGAGCCACTAGATACGTCCATGCCTATCACAAGCATTCTGACAGTGTCTTATATTCACCCACTCAACTAAATGTCGGAAAAGATTATCCAATTGGAAATGAAAAACTTCATCTGTCATATTTCTTTGACAAATGCAAGCACAATCACAGGCATTTGGACAGTGTCTTATAGGCACCGATAAACACCATCTTCTTCGACTAAATGTCGGAAAAAGGTTGTCCAATTGTAAATGAAAAGCTTCATTTCTCATATTTCTCTAACAAATGCACGCTTAATCTCCAATCCCCTTAGTTCTAAAAAAAATGTAATTTCATCTCCCAAGACAAGTTTCATCTCTAATATTGTGTTGAAAGCAAGACCGTGGAAATTTATTAAACAATTGTATCCTAGAGATATATCCACCGATACTCTTCTTGAAACTTAATTATGTAATGGATCTCCAGCCGATGGAAAAGGATATAACTCTATCTTTCAATCTCTTTTCATCCTAGATTGCTCATCTAACTCAAGGTACACAACCTAACTGCCACATCAAGCCCGAGAAAGAAAATAATAATCTAACATAAGGAATGCCTTTATTAAATACTTTTGTAAAGGCTAACATGAATAATATTCTAAGGGCTCTAAACCATTGATAAGTTCAGATGTGTTCTGGTTTGTTAAAAAATGTAGCAACATGCTATCAAGTTTCCGATTGAAAAGGCACCCAAGTAGTAGTGATGCAATAAACAATCAATCAAACAACTAGCTTAACCTCGACCAAAGTTGGGTCCGGCTATATGGATTTGCAACCACTATGCTCTATTCAGGCCCAAATTAAAGTGAACATTTTGTTTTTGTCATTAAAACTTTACTATAGTTATCAAACAGGAGCGTTGGTAATATTACTTGTTCTTTATGTTTTAATCACATGATTATAAAGTTTATCTGACAACTGCTTAAGCTATCAAGTATGCAAATGCAATGATTGACACATGACACTACAGTGTACCCATACATACAGAAGTGTAATTTCTTAGTAAACAAAGTTAGAATATTCTTACGTATGTGAATTTGTACCTTCAATATTCTTGTGTGTTTTTCATGTGAGTATACACATGCTATAACAGCCTATTAAATCCTTTAGAAGATTTGATGCATGCACTTTTCTTTCATACTTCTCCGAGAGAGAGAGATCTAAAAACCTGACAGTTCTTTTAAGAAAAGATCTACACTGCTTGATTGCTTAAGATAAGGCAGGGAAACCATGGTATCCAGTATGCATGAGACAGGCATATTAAAGAATTGACTATTGATCTCCAATTGTCTTAAGGAATATAGCCTGCTTTGACAAGAACATATAAATGTCAAAACTCGCTGAGAGGCATAATAAGTTCCATTACCTAAACATGCCGTAGAATTAAACTTCATTAGTTTAAAAGTATATCTGCAACTACCTCAAGTGATGCAAATACCATTTCAGGGAGGAGCAAACCTGAACACGTAGTGGTTCAAGTTTCAACATTATCAAAGTGAGATTTAAAGGTCGTGTGCAGAAACATTTGACATAATCCAATGCGAGAGCAAATGCTAAAGTGCAAAAAATATTCCCTCTCATACTTCAGAGATGGAATATATGAACTCCTTGAGGCAGTTGTATCTGACACTGAACAAGATCCTCAATAACATGAAGAATAATCCACAATAGGGGTACGAACAAGAATCTCCTACTGCAATATTCACAAGGGACTCTGAAGCAAGAATTGACGAGATCTTTGCTCTAGCCCTTTTGCTTCCAGAAGAGAATGAGAGCCAAAGTAAAGAGAGATACTTTAAAATAGGAGGGAGCTAGGACAGTCATTTTGGAATAAAAAACAACTTTTCGACAAAGGTCTTTCATTATTCTCCTCATTAAATGTACTACTATAATGAGATCACAAAAATGTACCAAACCTAAGAAACTTAACCAAGGGACCTCACAAAGAGCAGGATACTTATCCAACAACTAGATTTGAGCCCATTACTAAGAGGCAACACTTCAGGACCTGTTCAAAAAGTAGCAGGGCACCAAAGCAAGGGGAGGAGGAAGTTGCAGTACAGATGTCTCCTTAAGCCAGGAAGTTTCAAACACATTCTTTTATATTCAAATAAAACTCATTCCCCACTCCCTCCCAAAAAAATAAAAAACACTCATGACTGAACTGAACAAAAAAAAAGAATTTTCTAATATATGTGAGAGGGGCATAGAAAAAGGTATTCCCGAGTACCGGGGATAAAAGGGCAAGATCACAACCCTTCTACTAGGAGAAGGCTGCCTTTACTTTCATTTCAAAGAATTTATGAGTTCAAAACATGCAGTAAAAAATGATTTCTATTAGAATAACAACTATGCCTCAATCCAAAGCTATATTACTACCCAATGCTCTATAACTTCCACCATGAACTGTAAAGTTCATTTGAGATCATTTAGGTATTCGAGGATGTGCGGTACAATTTTAGACAAGAGTTGGAAAACCATCTACTGAGAAAGGAATTCATGTAGAGGCAGTTAAACTCCTCCCTCTTAAGGTAAACGCCTAATGTGGCAGACTATTCATTTTTTATGATTGGAAAGTTGACACTCAGTCTACCAAAGAATTTTCCTCATGCATTACCAAGAGCAGAAAAGGATTGATTTCAATGCATCTCCCAATACAAGTAAAGGCTAGGATGATACAAGTCATCTATCGCATTGAAGAGTCACTCATAGGCTTAGTGGAGTTAAATTTAGAAGCTATCATCAATCACAATAAAACATTTTATACACATGGCCAGCCAGATCTACAATAAAATACCTATAACATTAGATTTCTAGACCTAATTATAAAAACTAAACATAGGTGCAGCTTCATCAGGTAAATTTCAACCTAATCACCTATATCCAGATACAGTTGGCACCTACTTTTGGCCATTCAGGGAACTTTCCACAAGCATTAGACATCTCTTCACAAAATCTTGAGAGAGAATATCCTACAAAAGATCTACAAGGAATACAGGCTCTAAATCAGTCTTCCATGTCCATGTAATCTTCCATAAGACGTTAAAACCAGAAATATCCATAGGACTCGAACTAAAAAATTCAATGTACTCTCAGTAGCAATATTCAGGATACAATCTCAACGCAAATGATAGTAGATGCTATGATTATACAAGTTGTATTTTTGCCAATCTACTCTTCTTACTTGTATTGTTTGAAATAAGGCAAGGAGAAAAAACTAATCTTGGAGCACAAGGTGTGGCCTAGTGGTCAATGAAGTGGTGCGACCAAGGTTTAGACAAAAACATATCTGTCTAAGCCTTGGTAGACCAAGTTATCTGGTACCTGTGTTGGCGGGAGGTAGCAAGAACCTCGTGAATATCCGAGGTGCGCACTAGTTGGCCCGGAAACAACGTTATAAAAAGAAACACTAATCTTGGAGCTAATTCTGTTGAATTTAAGTTAAGAATAAGAGATGGCACCCCCCAAAAAATAAGTTGAACCACTTAATCTGAAGTGCCTACAACTACCAAACAGAAATGGTTAACATTTCTCAGTTTGATTACTGTTACATGGAACGAGCGCCATGAACAATTTATTACCAGTGAGACCCTAGAATGGCAGAAGAGGGAATAGAAGATGAGAGACAAATATATGGTGAAGCCAAAAAATATATAATTAACTTTAACCCTTAAAAAGTTTAAAACGAAGGTGCAGATGATGAGCTTATGTATACTGATCTAACTAGAACATTCCTTAAAAGCACATGTGAGTGAACTATGGTTCATCTCTACACATCCTGAAAACAAATTCCATGAGCTAGACTGAGTTAAGCACACTAAAACCCACAAAAAAGGAGTTTTTTGACACGAGCAAGAGGCACAAATAACTAAGTTTAAGGATTGACTGGAAGAAACAACTTCTCTCTCTCTCTTAGCAATACCAGGCATACAATAGGAACATTAGACACAATCAATCTGGGTTTTCAAAAGGTTATAGAGTACTTAAACCCATCATATTTTGCCCCAGGGGTTAGCTCAATTGGCAAAGGATGAGGAATTTGTGTCTTAGGTCACAATATGAACACTTCGCTATGCGAATTAAGGCCAATATTAAGGAGGAGGAAGGTAAACTGGTAAAGGGATGGGTCCATGAGTCCATCATCCCCGAGTTTCAAAAGCTCCGGTTGGCTCCAGGAAAAATTTAAGAGGAGGAGGGTGGAGGGGTGGGCCCATCATCCCCAAGTTTCGCAAGCTCCATTGGCCCAAAGGTTTGAGGGAAGAGGGGCGGGGCGGGTCCATGATCCCCAAGTTTCAAGAGCTCCAGTTGGCTCCCAACAGGTTTCTCGATCATCAAGAAAATAATTAAACCCATCACTTTTTCACTTTAATTCTATCTTTAGGCAATGCAGGTGCAAGTATATTTAGATCATTAAACAGAAGATATAGTGCAAAGAAACGTTCAGCCAAATATCATGTTGGAACATAAACATATCTTATTGCCACCATTTCTCTATTCTCTTTGATAAGTTGAAGGCAATTGCATTGCAAGCACAAGTATGTAAAACAACAACAATAACAACAACGAACCCAGTGTAATCCCACAGATGGGGTCTGAGAAGGGTAAAGTGTACGTGGACCTTACCCCTACCTTGAGAAGGTAGTGCAAAGAAACGTTCAGCCAAATATCATGTTGGAACATAAACATATCTTATTGCCACCATTTCTCTATTCTCTTTGATAAGTTGAAGGCAATTGCATTGCAAGCACAAGTATGTAAAACAACAACAATAACAACAACGAACCCAGTGTAATCCCACAGATGGGGTCTGAGAAGGGTAAAGTGTACGTGGACCTTACCCCTACCTTGAGAAGGTAGTGCAAAGAAACGTTCAGCCAAATATCATGTTGGAACATAAACATATCTTATTGCCACCATTTCTCTATTCTCTTTGATAAGTTGAAGGCAATTGCATTGCAAGCACAAGTATGTAAAACAACAACAATAACAACAACGAACCCAGTGTAATCCCACAGATGGGGTCTGAGAAGGGTAAAGTGTACGTGGACCTTACCCCTACCTTGAGAAGGTAGTGCAAAGAAACGTTCAGCCAAATATCATGTTGGAACATAAACATATCTTATTGCCACCATTTCTCTATTCTCTTTGATAAGTTGAAGGCAATTGC
>JAJONR010015499.1:0-10425 GCA_029582245.1 Solanum etuberosum
GGTATTAGCAATGCACACCTTAATATACAATAGAGTGTATACATAGGTTGAAAAAGAGTACCAAATAAGGTACTAGTAATAGACAAGGCTAATACATGCATTATTTTTCCTAATACACTCTACCAAACGACCCCTTAGAAAATTAGAGCGATGTTTCAAGAGGAGAAAATGCTAGGTTTCAAGTGTTCTTTCAAGAATTGTGGATTTCACCAAGAACATTATTCTTTCGAGGTATGTAAGGCTTCTCACAGTGTTGGAATTGTTCTTCCTCACGCCATACATCTAATTTATTCACAAAATCGTTGTACAAAAAGAATTCTTACGTAGTTCTTGATTTTAGTTCAATTCTTGAACAATGGAGGTTGTGAATTCTTTTGTGTTGTTGATCTTTGGTAAAAAGTTATATTCCCAAAAGGATTGTACGGAATTCCTCATGTATTCGTGTTGGATTTGAGAATCAAGAAGAGTTTAGGAGAAATTCCCCCCATTCTAAACTAGTTGGGACCCTAATTTGAGCTTGAAAATTCATCAGATTTTCTAAGTAGCGGGTGGGGCGGCGCGCCACCAAGGCGCCAGAACTACTGCCCAGTAGTTTGGGGCCTGGAGCAGTGCACCCCAAACTTGTGCTAGTAGTTTGGGGCTTGGCGCCCCGTGCCAGCAGTGCGCCAGGGTTGTTTGGCCTTTTTCCTTCCGTGGTTCATTTCGAACGTGTTCCTTTGAGTCATGACTATGTTCCGTTCCTTGCATTAGTTCCTAAAGGCTCCATTTACCTTTGAGAATTCCTACACGTTCTAATCACATGTCTTAATTTACATCCTAAACTAAAGTGAATTTAATAGGAAAGTTCAAGAAAGTCTTTTTGAGTTATTTTGAGAAACCTTTGTAACCAACAATGGTTTTAAACTATTTTTTTAGAAAACAAGTATGGGTAATGAGGGGAGTCGTGTTCATGATTGAGAAATAATATAAGGGAAATAAGTATTCCCAAATCTATCACTTTCACATTGAAAGAGAGAAACTTTAATTTCTAAACGAGTTTATGAGTTCAAAGAGATTTTAGAGCATTACCTCTTTTAAGAGGATCTTTTGAGTAATTACCTCAAATTGAGAAAGAGAATGTTTTAACATTAAGCATGAGTATATATATTTATTGAGAGTAATATTGAGCACTGATATGGAGATGAGTTCAGACAACTCACATTCCTCATAAACCATGTAGCCAACATGGGTAAATGATCACACTTTTTAGACGATTCCTTATTGCTTTTAAGCATAACTTAGTGGATCCACTTAGTTGAGGTGTTTTATATCCCGACAAGGTATTGGACAGTTCTGGAAGCATGGGCGAGACTTTGTATCATCACATAGCTCATAGTAATGGTTGCAGGTTAGAGAATCTCACAAATAAGAGTAAAGAATAACTTATTGTATTTTATACATCCCTGAGTTGATATCTCCCGTTTTATAAAGCTTTAATTATTGCATTTCTTATTATTGCTTTTGTATTGAAGTTGAGTTGAGGTACGTAATCTTCCAGTCTTATCTGTTCAGTTACCTATGCTTTCAGTTCTCCTTACATACTCGTACTTAATGTATTGATGTCATTCGACCTGCAACCTTTTAAGATGCATATACAGGTGCTTAGACTCATCAACAGACACTTTATTGATACCACTTGCATTCCAGCTAGCTTTGGTGAGCCTCCTTGCTTTCCGGAGGGCTTCACACTTATTTCTTTCATTGTTATGTTGTCGTGGGTTCTGTCCCGATATCTATCTTAGTATTAGAGGCTTAATAAATAGTTAGATGTGAGGAGTCTCTCATTATTTCTCCTTCTTGTTGAGATTCTTTGAGATCGTTGATTGTAACTTAATAAGTATTCCAAAATGTTCATTTGAGTTGAGTTTTGATTTAGACTTTAAAGTTTAATTATGCATTTGAAGTTCCCATTTTGCTTGAGTAAGTCTTCCGCTAAGTAGTTAGCCAGGCCAAGGGTTCTCTTGGAGACCAACGATGGTTCTCGAGTGCCGGCCACGTCCAGGGTGTAGGATCAGGGCGTGACAAACTTGGTATGAGAGTGCAGAGTTCAAGAGTCCTAGGGTTTCTATTAAGCCATGTCTATAGAGTCCTTTTTATCGGTGTGAAGCACACCACATCTATAATTAAGAGGCTACGACATTTAGGAAACATTTCACTTTCTTCTTACTCATTTTCGTGCGATAGAGTTCAACTCTATAAAAGTTTCCTACAACTCATGCTGACGTATGTCTTTTCGAATCATGCCTCTACGAAGAGCTGTTCGGGGACCTCCTGCTAGGAGAAATATAAATCCTCAAGATCAAGAGGTTCCCAATGCACAAAAAGTGCAACCCCCTTAGGGAGATGTCACCAATGCTGAGTTCAGGAATGTTATTCAGATGTTGACTTAGGTTGTGTCAAATCAAGCTAGTCAACAAAGAGTAGAAAACCAGAATATGGCTGATACGTCCAGAATCCGTGAGTTCTTAAGGATGAATCCCCCAGAGTTCAGGGGGTCGAAGGTCACTAAAGATCCGGAGAACTATGTGGAAGAACTTCAGAAGGTGTTGGAGGTCATGCGTGTTGCAGATGAAAAGTGGGTGGAGTTAGCTTCATACTAGCTTAAGGGTGTTGCTAGGATATGGTATGATCAGTAGAGGAAGAGCAGGGCAGAGGGGGCACCACTTTTGAGTTGGGCTGTGTTTGAAAAGGCTTTCTTGGGGTGCTTCTTTTACCATGAGCAAAGGGAAGCAAAGATAAGAGAATTTCTGAATCTGAAGCAGGAGTCTATGAGTGTGAAAGAGTATAGTCTCAAGTTCACCCAACTATTCTGCTATGCTCCGGAGATGGTGGCTGATATAAGGAGCAGAATGAGCTTTTTTTGTGTCGGGGCTATCCCTCCTATCAAGTAAGGAAGGTAAAGTGGCTATGTTGATAGGGGACATGGACAACGAGAGGCTCATGATCCATGTGCAATAAGTTGAGGAAGATAAGTTGAAAGACAGGGAAGAGTTCCGCAGTAAGAGGGCTAAGACAACAAACCATGAGTCTAGCCAACAGAAGACCGAAAATGTAAATCAGTCCTCCTTTCAGCAAAGGTCATCTGGACCCAATCCATCGTCAGCTAGTGCGCCTGCACCCAAGAATAAAAATGATTTCAGGAACCACAACTCCCAGAATTTCAGATCTCTACCTGCTCAGTCTCAGGGTAGTGTGGCACAAGAGGCGACTTGGTCCCCCACATGTACGAAGTGTGGTAGGAACCGCCCATTAG
Organism: Solanum etuberosum; assembly: GCA_029582245.1. Classification (NCBI taxonomy): domain Eukaryota; kingdom Viridiplantae; phylum Streptophyta; class Magnoliopsida; order Solanales; family Solanaceae; genus Solanum; species Solanum etuberosum. The sequence goes on from JAJONR010015499.1 coordinate 3,293, forward strand.
CGTGTCGTGATGGCTCAAATGGCTACTTCAAGTGTGTTCAGATGGTTCACTTTATGAGAGAGTGCCCTAAGAACAAGCAGGGTAATATTGGGGGCAATAGAGCCCAATATTCTTCAGCGGCTTCCGCTGACAGAGCTACTCCGAGAGGAGCTACATTAGGGACAGGCGGAGGAGCAAACCGTTTGTATGCTATAACTAGTCGACAGGATCAGGAGAACTCACCAGATGTTGTCATTCATATGCTTAATGTCTTTACTTTTGATGTTTATGCCTTAATTGATCTAGGTCCGAGTTTGTCTTTTGTGACTCCCTTTGTAGCCATGAGGTTTGATATTTTTCCTGGACAGCTTCTTGAGACCTTCAGTGTTTCCATACTTGTTGGTGAGTATATTCTAGCAGAAAGAGTTTATCGTGGTTGTACCATCTTTGTCAATCACAAGGATACCATGGTTGACTTAGCCGAGCTAGACAGGGTGAACTTTGATGTCATTCTAGGTATGGACTGGCTTCATGCTTGTTACGCGTTAGTTGATTATAGAACTCGAGTAGTTAGTTTCAATTTCCTAATGAGCAAGTTTTAGAGTGGAATAGTGGTCCAGCAATGCCTAAGGGTCATTTTATTTCATACGTTAAGGCCAAAAAGTTAGTCTGTAAGGGGTGCATCTATAACTTAGTTCGAGTTAATGACTCTAGTGTTGAAACATCGCTTATTCAGTTAGTTCCAGTTGTGAGTAAGTTTCTAGAGTTCTTCCCAAACGATCTTCCCGGAGTCCCTCCTGGGAGAGAAATAGACTTCCAAATAGATATTCTTCTCGATACTTAACCCCTTTCTATTCCGTCATATAAAATGTCTCCAACTGAGTTAAAAGAGTTAAATGAGCAGTTGAGAGATCGTTTTGATAAGAGTTCCATCCGACCAAGTGTCTCACCATGGGGCACTCCGGTCTTATTCGTGAGAAAGATAGATGGTTCCCTTAGGATGTGTATCGATTACCGCTAGTTGAACAAGGTCACCAAAAAGAATAAGTATCCCCTTTAGAGAATTGATGACCTTTTCGACAAAATTCAGGGTGCCAATTATTTCTCTAAGATATACCTCAGATCTGGTTATCATCAGTTGAAATTGAGAGAAAGTGACATCTCGAAGACAGCATTCAGGACCCGTTATGGTCATTATGAGCTCCTTGCTATATCCTTTGGTTTGACTAACGTTCCCACGACGTTCATGGATCTTATGAACAGATCATTTAAGCAGTATCTTGACATGTTTGTTATCGTATTTATTGATGACATATTGATATATTCAAAGTGAGGAGGACAATGCTAGTCACCTTAGAATAGTCCTCCAAACTCTTAATGATCGGGAGTTGTATGCCAAGTTTTCTAAGTGTGAGTTATGGCTTGAGTCTGTGGCATTTTTAGGCCATATAGTGTTTGGCGATGGAATTTGAGTTGACGCTCAGAAGATTGAAGTAGTGTAGAATTGGCCCAGACCCACGTCTCCAACTGATATAAGGAGTTTCTTGGGATTGGCTGGTTACTACAAAAGATTCGTTGAGGGGTTTTCATCTATTTCATCCCCGTTGACTAAGTTGACTAAAAAATCAGCTAAGTTTCAATGGTCTGAAGCTTGGGAGAACAACTTTTGGGAATTGAAAACTCAGTTAACCACTACTCCAATGTTGACCCTATCAGAGGGTATAGAGGGTTTTGTTGTTTATTGCGACGCGACCAGAGTTGAACATGGTTGTGTATAGATTCAGAATGGTAAGATTATAGGCTATGCCTCCAAACAGCTTAAGATTCACAAAAAGAACTACCTGACTCATAATCTCTAGTTGGCAGCAATAGTTTTTGCTCTCAAGATATGGCGTTACTATCTCTATACCATTCACATAGATGTGTTCACAAACCACAAGTCTCCAATATGTTTTCAGTCAAAAAGAACTAAATCTTCGACAACAGAGATGGCTAGAACTCCTGAATGATTATGATATGAGTATTCTATACCATCCAGGTAAGGCTAATGTTGTTGCTGATGCCTTGAGCAGATTGTCCATAGGGATTACTGCTCATGTTGATGAAGGCAAGAAATAATTGGCTAAGGAAGTTCAGTGACTTGCACTTCTGGGAGTCTATTTGTTAGATTCCAGTGAAGGCGGATTGGTTGTGATGAATGGGGATGAATCCTCATTAGTGTCAAAAGTGAAGGAGAAACATGACAAGGATCCTATTTTACTTGAGTCGAAGGCATTGTGCATAAGTAGAAAGTGATGGTCTTTGTACAAGGGGGAGATGGTGTGTTGAAGTATCAAGGTGGATTGTGTGTTTCAAAAGTGGATGAACTTCTTGAGAGAATCATGGAAGAAGCCCATAGTTCCCGATATTCGATTAATCCAGGTGCCACCAAGATGTACCATGACTTGAGAGAGGTCTATTGGTGGAGTGGCATGAAGAGGTGCATTGGAGAGTTTGTTGCTAAGTGCCCAAGTTGCCAGCAAGTCAAGACTGAGCATCAAAGGCCATGTTGTGTAGCTCAGAATATACCCCTTCTGGAATGGAAGTGGGAGATTATTAATATGGATTCCATTACTGTTTACCGTGATCTCACAGACAACATGATTCCATTTGGGTGATTATGAATCAAATGACCAAATCAACCCATTTCTTATGAGTAAAGACTACTAATACAACATAAGAGTATGCAAATCTGTACATCCGTGAGATAGTTGACTGCATGGAGTTCCCTTGTCCATAATTTCAGACAGAGGTGCTCAGTTTACCGCGCATTTTGGGAAGTCATTTCAGAAAGGTTTGGGTTCGAAGGTGAACCCTAGTACTACTTTTCATCCTCAGACTGATGGTCAAGCAGAGCGCACAATTCAGACCTTATAGGAAATGTTGCGAGCTTGTGTTTTGGATTTCAAAGGTAATTGGGATAACCACTTGCCTCTTATTGAGTTTGCGTATAATAATAGTTACCATTCCAACATTCATATGACTCCGTATGAGGCTTTATATGGGCGAAGGTGTAGATCTCTTATTGGTTGGTTTGAGGTTGGCGAAGCTGAGTTGATAGGACCAAATATGGTTCATCAAGCCATGGGGAAGGTGAAGACAATTCAGGAGAGGTTTAAAACAACACAGAGTCATCAGAAATCCTATACTGATGTTAGAAGAAGAGATTTTGATTTTGAGGTTGATGATTGGATATATCTGGAAGTTTCACTCATGAAGGGTGTTATGAGGTTTGGTAAGAAAAGAAAGCTTTGTCCCCAATGCATTGGTCCTAACTGCAAATCCAAGAAGTTTGGTAATTTAGCTTATGAGTTGGAACTACCACCAGAGTTAGCAGCAGTTTATCTAGTGATTCATTTTTCTATGCTAAAGAAGTGTTTGGGTGATCCTGCACTTATTGTGCCTACTGAGAGTATTGGAGTAAAGGACAATCTGTCATATGAGGAGATTCCCTTGATCTTCAGGTTTGCAAGTTGAGAACTAAGGAGGTTGCATTGGTCAAAGTCTTGTAGAGGAACCAATTTGTTGAGAAAGATACTTGGGAAGCCGAGGAGGATATGAAAAAGATATGCCCTCACCTCTTTTCCTCTGAATCAATCCCAAACCAAGGTACTAACCCTTTGTAAGGTACTCTTTAAGTTGATATGTTGAGTTTATGCTATTTGTATGTTTTGTGCTTCGTATTGGGTTGTTAGACACTTTCCCACCCTTTTTATGCTTAGTTTGATCTCATTAGAGAATGAATGTTCTCAAGGGGGAGATATTGTAACACCTCAAAAATTGGAACTTTGAATGAAAGAGAAAAGGCTTCGTTGAGTATAAGTGCATGTGTACGGAAGGTTGTACGGCTCGTACATGGTGTCACAGACCGTACAACCAACCGTGGTGAAAGTTAAACTTGAAAATATTTTTATGAAGGGTTTCACGGGCCGTGAAGAGGTCCACGACCTATCACCCAACCCGTGAAAATTAACCCAAAATTCGGGAAGGTTCATGGACACTTGGACGGTTCGTAAAGCTTTGTACGGACTGTTAAGTCGTCCGTGAAAGGAACCCATCAGCTTTTAATTTTTGGTTCAACTTCAAACAATCATATATCTCCGCACATAATTAATTAGGTGGCTCATAACCTATCAAATTAAAGGACTTTGAGTCCTCTTTCCAACGCTACCAAGTTTGCCTCATTTCGAGTTCGGAGTAAAATGTTATGCCCGTTTTAGTGAAGCCCTAATGGGCAGGTGAGGTTTCACGACCGGCTATACGGCCAATGAAGTGTTTCAAGGACCGTGGAGCCTTAAACAGTTAGTGAAACCTCCCTTTTTAGGCACCTCAACAGTTTTTTAAGCTGGGGTTATTTTGGTCTTTTCCATATGCGTTTGGTACTTATACTACGTCGTTTTAACCCCTATTCTAAGTCTAAACCACGACGTCTTACACTTAATTAAAGGTTTATAAATTGTTAATCAGTTCTTTTACATTCATTAATACTTCAAGTCATTAGAGCAAAGTTCTAAGAGGAGAAAATCTAGGGTTCAAGCGTTCTTTGAGTTTTGTCGATTTTGCCAAAGAACTTCATTCTTCCAGGTATGTAAGGTTATCATAGTGTTGAACTAGTTCATCCCCACACCCTACATCGATCTACTTTTAAATTAGTAAAAGAGTAATCTAGAATTCTATCCTTAGATGTGAGTATTATTGAGATGAGTTAATTTTTAGTTTTGAGTTCTTGAGTTCTTGAGTTGCTGATTATTAAATTGCTATTTCTAATCATTGAATTGTTGTACATTGTGTATTGTGATTATTGAGTTGATTCTTCATGCCTATTTTTTAGCATGGACCCTATTCTTCAGTATTCATTGAATTCTTATTGAGAATTGTTTAAACAAAACATAATTGTTTAAATTACGTTTTGAGGAAGTAAAGACGAGTTTAAGAAAGAGTATAAGGGAATTAAGTATTTCCCAAATATTTTTGCATGAAAAAAAAAGTATACTTTTTTTAGAAAAGTTAAAAGTGTTTTCAGAAAGATTGAGTATAGAGCAATTACCTCTTAAAGAGAGTAATTATCTCAACCCAGAATGTATTTTTATATTGAGCAAAGAGAAATCTTGTTTTCTAAATGAGCAATGAGTTTCAGAGATATTTCAGAGTAGTTACCTCTTTTTAGAGGATAGTTTGAACAATTATCTCAAACCAGAGAAAGAATAGGTTTTTAAACATTTGAGCAAGAGTGTGTATTATTGGGAGTAGTATTGAGCATCGATATGGAGGAGAGTTCAGACAACTCACAGCGTCCATAAACCATGTCTTGCCAACATGGTTACAAGATCATACTTTTTGGATGAATCCTTAGTGCATTTGGGCAGAGATTAGTGGGTCCACTTAGTTGACAGGTTCTATATCCCGGCACGATATAGGACAGTTCTGGCAGCGTTGACAAGATGATGTATCATCACTTAACTCATAGTGATAGTTGTCGGTTAGAGAATCTCCCAATAGAGTTAAAATGTATTTTCATATAACACTTATTATGTTGAGTTCAGATATGAGAAAGTATTTTTTAAAGTTAAATGATTTCATTCCTTTAATTTTTTACATTCAGTTGAGTTTATGCTATATCTATTGCAGTTCTTTCATTCAGTTACTTCTCCTCGGCTATTTACATACTCGTGCATTCAATGTACTGATGTCATTCGACATGCATCTTTTATGATGCAAATACATGTGTTCAGGATCATTAACAGGTATTTCGTTGAGATCACTTTTGCGCTTCAGATAGCTTTGGTGAGCTTCCTTGCTTTCTGGAGGATTTCACATTTATTTTCATGTTATTGCTGAGTTGTCGTGAGTTTTGTCCGGACATCTATCCTAGTATTAAAGGCTTCATAGATAGTTACAGTTGAGGAGTTTCTCAGTAGTTTCTTTCCTTTAAAAAATGTTTTGCAAATTATTATTATTATTGCAAATGAGTATTTTCAGACATTCCAGTTGAGTTTATGTTGAGATAAATTTATGTTTCAAGCCTTTTATCGCTTGAGTGAGTCTTTCGCTTAGTAGTCAGCCAGGCCAAGGGTTCGCTTGGGAATCAGAAATGGTGCTCGAGTGTCGGCCACGTCCAGGGTGTAGTCTCGGGGTGTGACATCCCCCCATAGACCTCCCTGCATAAATTTTTTAGTATTTTCCTTTTCTTGTTAAGTTTGATACTAAAAATAAAATTCATAAAAATAAATTTATTTTTTCATTAAGTTGTATTAATTTAATAGATAATAACTTAAAATTTATTTTATAGAGATCAATTAGGAAGCATGTAAAAAATTGTATTAGTTTTGATTGAACTATTTTCATTTACTATAGTAACTTTAAAGAAACTATCTTAAAAGATAATGCTTTATGACTCTTATAACATATATAAAATTAAAAATTAAGTTTGAACCCTCAAAAATTGCATAGACCCGCAACCTGCCCAGCCCACATTAGTTTTTTTAAAAACCACTTCGATCCACCCCGCACAACCATAAACCTGCTCCACCATGCATAGCCTTAAACCCGTCCCGCCTCATTGCTAGGGATGGCAATGGGGCGGGGTGGATACGGGGCGGGGTGGGTTTAAGGCTATGCAGGGCGGGGCGGGTTTAAGGTTGTGCGGGGCGGGTGGGATGCGGGGCGGGTTGAAGTGGGTTTTGTTAAAATTAATGTGGGGCAGGTCGGGTTGTGGGTATATGTGATTTCATGTGTGTTCAAACTTAATTTTAACTTCTTACATGTTATAAGAGTGATAGAGCAATATTTATTAAAATAATTTCTTTAAAACTACTAAAATATTCAAGATAGTAAATGAAAATGATTCAATAAAAAATAATACAATTTCTTACATGTTTCCAATTGACCTCTAAAAAATAAATTTTTAAGTCACTATTCTATTAAATTAATACAACTTAATTATTAAATGAATTTCTTTTTATGAATTTTATTTTTATAATCAAACTTAACTAGAAAAAGAAAATATTAAAAAAGTTATGCGGGGCGAGGTGGGGCGGGTTGAAAATGAAAAAAGTTGTTATGCGGGGCGGAGTAAAAATTATGCGGGTTAAGCTCAACCCCCCCCCCCCCCCCCC
>JAJONR010015500.1:0-16174 GCA_029582245.1 Solanum etuberosum
TATTATTGTTTAAATTTAATATAATATATATATATATATATATATATATATAGAGAGAGAGAGAGAGAGACGTAACCAGTTTCAAAAAAAAAAAAAAAAAGACACAACCCCACAATAGCTTTTAGTTCCTAAAATAGTTGGCACGAGATAGACATATGGACAAGACAATTTCTCACATACTTTTTATACATGCTCATCTTGCTTAATCCATTGGATACGGAGTACATAAAATCTTAAAAGGATACGCTTTCCTTTTTTCTCTTTTCTTTAGTGGTATTCTACTTGTCACGTCCAAGTATTGAAACCATTTAAGTCATAATGAGTTAAACATCTCTTGACCCACCAGTCCTCTGCCATAACTTGAAAGGACACTTTCAGAAAGTGTGAAAAAAATAAAGACAAGACATGCAACGATTTAAATGTTAATAAAGTGAAAAAGAAATCCCAGATACCCCTAACTTCAGTAGTATTACCTCCAATAATGTTAGCCACGAGGGCACTACAACCCATACCACAACGAGAAATACCACCACAGTCCTGCAAATGTAACCATGTTCAAGTTAGAGTTGTCTACGTGGTGAGTAAAGAAAACTAACATTTCTGAAAATCATTATCATAGTCAAGAAGTTTAAATGTCACATCTAAAAGACAGAATATTCCTATACATGGCTGATGGGTCTAACAAGTCCAAGCTGCATGTGATAAATAAAATCACTTGAAGATGCTTTGCCAAATATAATAAATAAGCAAACTTCATTTATGTACATCTTGGTTACTTTCTAATGTTCAATATGTTTGAGCAGAACATAAATTTATCTTAGCATAGTTGATAGTCCTCTAAACTTTGCCCCCCAGATACCCACAAATGATGTTATATATTTCCAGTGGCAAATCAAAAATATCAAATAGTCAATATTCAATCTTTGATATAATGATAATCAGAAGAATCACTAATTCTCAAAAAACAAAAAACAAATCAATGAACATATAAGGTATTATGCTTAGCAAAACTCTAATAATCAGTAGAATTTTTCAAAAGAGAATAAGGGGATCTACATAACTTGTGTTTTTTTAATAACCGTAGCGTCCGGGCCAACTTGTGTGCACCTCGATAATTCCACGAGATACCTGTCAACTCCCACCACAACAGGTACCTGACAACTATTGTACACTAAGGTTGGAGCAGGTACCAGAGTCTATAACTTGTTTCATAGTCATTGAGAAATTTCTGAGGGCCATCATGGTCCTCCTGGCCTCTCTCCTAGTATGTTAATATATTGTTTAGTCTGCAGCATTTCCTAATTTGTAGAACAAGGGTAGTTTAATCTGCAACCCCACATTAGTTGTGTATTTGGCAGCTACTAGAGTACTAATGTTACGAGGAGGTTAGCAAATTTTCTGTTGCACACGATAATTTACATTTCATAGGGTTTACTATAGAACAACCTTGTCTCCTCTAGCAATGATAATTGGCAAAGAAACACAGATGTAGTTTGGCAAGCACTTACCCCACACTCAACACAGGTAGGAGGATCATGGTTGAAAATCATTGCATCACAAAGCTGCTCCATAAACAAAGAGGAAACAAAGTGAGATTCAGTAAAGTATTAGCAGTTGCCAAGTTTAACCAGTAATAAAATCCAAAAAACTTTTTTTTTCCTCATCACAAGATGTAACTGCCACTTGTATTAACCATATTACAGTTCAACTACATTATGCTTCCTAAGTGAACACAATGAAACCTATAATGGCTCATTCACAGATTTAGTCATTTAACAATAGTTACACATCATACTTCTTGTCCATAGACCTCAGACATTCGGGAGCTAATAAAATACCTTTTTCTCTCAGATAAGGGGGAGCTTATAAAATACTCAAGTACATAGTTAAATAGTCAATGAGCAAGCCTCAGAAAACCACTGTGAAATTGAAAATCAAACTATGCATGACAGTGTAACCTGATGCAGCCAACCTGAAACCATAGCACAGTCCCATTAACAGCCACCTTGTAGAACCTGAAATTATGTACAAGTACAGAGTACTTTAGTAAAAATGCCATCCCACAACAAACTAACAAAAGCAGAATTTTCTTTGACCTGAAATTATAGATGTCAGAGTCCTTCAGTAGAAATGCCACCCCGCAACAAACTAATAAAAGAAGAATTTTCTTTGAGCTTTGTATCTATTCTCCTCTATATTAGTCCATCTTATACCAACACTAAATAACGTCTTATAGGCAAAGTAGAAGTTCTTTCTTTGGAATTGGAGTTCACTAAATCACACACTTATCCTTACACAGACATACATCTATTCTCCTCTATATTAGTCCATCTTATACCAACACTAAATAACGTCTTATAGGCAAAGTAGAAGTTCTTTGGAATTGGATTTCACTAAATCACACACTTATCCTTACACAGACATAGAAATCTCTAACCAAAACAAAACACCCCTGACAAAACCTGGACCTAATATAAAAATACAACACTAAGCCTCAATCCCAATCCAACAAGCTGGTGTATACTCCCACTGTTTCAATTTGTTTGCCTCTTTCGTTTTTTGGTCGAGATAAACAAAACTTTCCTTTTTAGTCCTTTTCGAAAGAATGTCTCTTTCTTTTTTTGGCAACTCCTGAATTCTAATTTACAAAGCATGTTTAAGACAGCAGGATTAGAAGACATTTTAGTACATTCCACGTATCTTTAGTTTAAGACCATAAGATTCACAAGTATTCTTTACTTTCTTAAACTCTATGTCAAGTCAAAACAAGACAAACAAATTGAAACAGAGGAAGTATCCAATATGTTCTTCTTCCTTTTTTATGACCTTGGTATCTGGGCCAACTTTCATGCACCTCGACTGACTCCACAGGATACCTGCCACCTCCCACCAGCAACAAGGATAGATGGGAAAAATCACCTAGTGTTTTTGTTTCCGCTATGTTCTGTTCTTAGCTAAGAACAATGACATATATTGTAGTAAGATGAAAATATCAATATGGAATCCGAACAATGTCATTTCTCATATCTCATCAATTTACTGCACTAGCTTTTTCCATATTTCACTATCAGCCCAATATCCATCAAATATTGTTTCTCATATTCCACTATCAATCACATAACTGCATTAGTTTTCTTATATCTCAACTAATCTCGAAATACCAGAAAACAGTAAGTTATTGAAAGTTGGCAAGTAAAAAAGAGAAAGAGACAGTACCCATCTTCACTGAGGATGCCATGAGGAAAATTACGAATTGGGTTCGTTAAGCTGTAATTGTAAAGCTTATTGCCTTGCTCAAAACTAAGCTGACACGTTCCATAGACCGAAGTAATAATGGTGGCGAAGATTAGTGGAAACAGACGAAGTAGATGGCGATTTGGGAAACTGCCACCAATTGTCATTTCGAATTCCTCAAACTACATAAGCAGCAATTTATTGGGTGGTGAGAATTTTTGCAGTAATTGAAGGTTTGTTTTCTTGATCTTTACAGAAATGAAGTCGAATCTTGCTTGGGAAGGGAGGCCAGCGAACAAGATGAACTCACGGCGGTTTTGGATGTGTGTCCTTATAGGTTCATTTGACGGACTTACTAATTTACGAGCTAATTATTATTAGTTTGTAATATTATGAATTTTATTGTATTTTAAATTTTGAATACGTGTATATGATGTGTTTATATAAATATGCATTTTGAATATATATTATTATGTAATTTGTTTTAGGCACATTATGTATTTGACTCTCTCGCGTATCTTTTTTCTATTTGAGTTATCACTCTCCTATCTATTCGCCTCCTATATATATTATTATGTGTATCCTTTTATCAGGTATCCAGATACACATATTTAATATAATTTACATGCATCTGGAAATGATTCGTATGTATATGGGGATCTCGCTTGCCTCCCTTTCTCATTTTTCCTTCTCTCGCTCATTTATCTCCCTATTTTAATGTATCTAGCCCCAAAAATACATGTATCTAAGTGTATTAAATTTGAAATTTGGTATGAAATTATTAATTAATGAGACAATATGTAATTATTTCAAATTATAGAGAGATTAATAAATATGATAGGAATGTTTGTGTAATTTCTTCTTTTCTTTTTGTTTCTAATATATTTCTATTTTATGTTAACTATGGACAATTAGTTAATGTCCCTGAGGGTCGGAAGAAAATGATCTCTTATGACTAATTTATGAATTGAATAAATTTTTATTTTTTTGTCATATTTCTTATCTGTGAAAATGAAATTTTTAATTTTACAAAAAACTACAAATCATTCTCTCGTCATTTGTCAAATAAATAAATGGGGTACAGCATGCATAAAATATTCCTAATATTATTGAATATTTATCAAACAAGGAAATACTATTTCATTTTTTGAAGTCCGATAAAAAAATTATGTCATATAAATTATGACAAAAAATATATTATATAAATTATCACTTTTAGTATAATTTGTTGTATTTGTGCTATAGAGCTTTGCATCCATAAAATAGATATAAATAATACTCTCCAATTGTCAATATATGATCACACGACTAGCTAAACTCTCCTCTCAATTTAGACATGATAAAATGAATATAAATCAAGCATAATTGGGTTGGGACAATACTGAATTTAAATAACCTCTCAATTTAATAGCCCATACTACGTACCAAAAAATAATTTATTAAATAAAAATACAAGAAACAAATGAAATGTATCCCCTACCTAACCCAATTGTCAAATAAAAATCTTTATTTCAACTTTACCCCACAAATGAATAATCCAATTTTGGTGACAAAGAACATTGCATTAAAGAGAAAAAAATAGGAGAAACTTTCCAACTTTCCTGCACAAATAACGCAATTTTTTTTATTATATCCTAATATTCAAAATAATATTTTTCTCAAAGTAAATATTTAAAATTATTTCCAAAATAGGCCGATGTGATGGCAGCGGATAGAATTACTCATCTTTTAATAAAGCCTTATGCATTACGAATTTAAATTAATCTTTCATCTTTTTATAAAGCTTTATGCATTACGAATCTAAATTAATCTTTCAATACAGATATCAAACACACGCTCGTTCGACTCAAAATTTATAGCCGACCTTTTGCTCGAACTAGTAGCAACCATATGCCACAAGTCTGCCACGCGCTGTTGTGCACTACTCAATCCAATCCATCCACGTGTCATCCATCCAACGGCTGTAAGTCCTCTCATGCCCGGTTTTTCATCATCTACTTACTATAATCATCTTCCCACTTTCATTTTCCTTCGATTTCTTTCTGCTAATAAAATTGTTCATTTTCTCTAGAAGTTTCTGTATTCATCATCATGCTTTTGAAAGTGGCACCTGCGTTTGCATCGTTGAACACCTATGGGGAAAATTTGAGTTCCGTGATATCATTTTCTTCACATGGATCTGTTTTGAAGAATTTTTCGGCAAAAAGTGGGAATGGATTGGTTGTATTTGCTTCAAAGTCGAACAGCAAACCGTTGACGGGTGTTGTTTTCGAACCCTTTGAAGAGGTGAAGAAAGAGCTTATGCTTGTACCTACTGTTCCTCAAGCTTCTCTTGCTAGACAGAAGTATACTGATCAATCTGAAGCTGCTCTTAATGAACAGATCAAGTGAGTTTTTTAATATTTATCCATTTTTTTGGCTCTTGTTTGATGTTTTGCTTTTTAGACGAATTGTTTGATGTTTTGCTTTTTATTGTATTATTTTGTTGTAGTTATTGGTCGTTTGGTAGCACAGGTTACTAGAAATATTATACATGTATGCGATCCTGCATAATTAATATCATATTTGGTAATTGGTTAGAACTATATATAAAATTAATAGGGGTTTGATTTGCAATTTAGAAACTTGCATAACTAATGCATATATGTTAGGAGCTAATCTATGTATAATTTTATACACGATAGAAGATGAAATAATTAATACATGAATAACTAAACTCTGCCTAACTAATTCCTGCATAAAATAGTACATAAATTTACTCATAACTAATTCATGTATTACTAATACCTGAATAACTCTAGTCAACTACCAAACGATTTATACGGCTCAATAAAATTGCTTTGGGCTGTTCCTTTTTGAGCCGTATGTCTAGAAGAAACAACCTCTCTACTTCTGAGTTAGAAGTAAGGTTTGTGTACACTCTAACCTCTCGAGACACCACTTTGCGGGACTATAATGGGAATAGTGTTGTTGTTAAAAGGGGAAATTCATGTAAGTGACCACAACTAGTTTGAAATTGAGGGTAGTAGTAGTTGATATGTTGTTGTTGTTGTTGTGTTTTAGTAATGGTGTTCAAAACATTTCACTCTTAGCAAGGGAATGCAAAATTTTCCAATCTCATAGATACATATAGAATTCTGCAGAAATAGAACTGCCTTAGTGGGGACTAAAGATAGTGACTATAGAACTGCCTTAGCGGGGACTAAAAATAGTGACTATAGAACTGCCTTTGCGGGACTAAAAATAGTGACTATGTCTTAATGCTGTCGAAAAAGAAAACACCCATCTATACAGGACATTATTTGTCTACTTATTGCATTAGTCGTGTCTATTTTGAAGTCTTTTTAACTCGTTTGATGTGAAGCCCTTCCACACGTGTATGAAGCTTCGATGAGTCCTAGTTGATTGGTCAAATGAGGATTATGATTTCTCACCTTTTGGAACAATTTCTTATAGTTCTGTTTCTATCTATTTATGAGATTGTTTTATATTTTTTGTGATTGCAGTGTGGAATACAATATTTCATATGTTTACCATGCTATGTATGCCTATTTCGACAGAGACAATGTTGCTCTCAAGGGACTTGCCAAGTAAATATTCAAAGACTCTTCCGAATCGATGAGTTAGCCGTGTGGATTTTGTTTAATGGTTTTTGATTATATGTTATTGTTTTGGTGATATAGGTTTTTCAAGGAATCAAGTGAAGAGGAAAGAGAACATGCTGAGAAATTCATGGAGTATCAGGTGTTTAAAAATTTGCCTTTATGAAATTTTATGTTACTGATTTTTATCTTTATGATTTGTGCTTTGTGTTTGGGGGAGTGGTTAATTCTAGCATCTGATTGTACATGCTAATTGGGTTGCTTCAACTTCTTGTATTACTTGGATTTAGAACAAGCGTGGTGGGAAAGTGAAGCTGCAGTCTATTTTGATGCCATTATCCGAGTTTGATCATGCTGAGAAGGGGGATGCATTGTATGGTAAGTTTGTTTTCTGTTCTCTTATGTTTTCCTTAATAACCATGGTGTCCGGGCCAACTTGCAGTTACCTCGACTAATTTCATGGTTACCTGCTATAGGAAGAACTCACCTAGTGTTTTTGCCCTTGAGATGTGAACCTAACACTTCCTTTTTCTCCACCCGCTTTATTGAGCATTAGGCCACATCCTTGAGTGCTGCACTTTCTGTTGTATGTTGTAATCCTATTTTTGTAAGGAGATGTTTTGATGATACTAGTAAAATGGTTGTCTAGATTATAAGTTTCTAGAAATGCTTACTCTGTTCATCAGATGTCTATGTTGACAACTTGACATCAAAAGAGATAAAATTAATGTTGCAGACGCCAGTATGCCTTCGTACTCCCAAATGCCTAATAATTACTATTTCTTCTTCCTTGTGAATTAAGAAATACGAAAGTTCTTTTGTTGTTAAACACTGAGAAAAAAAGGAGATTGAGCTTTCAGTTGCTTACCGCATGCTTTGTCGAATTTATTCTGTAGCAATGGAGCTTGCACTTTCTTTGGAGAAGTTGACAAATGAGAAGCTCTTAAACTTGCATGCTGTGAGTTTTTCTACTATTCTTTTTTAGTTGTATCTATCCACAATCATTTGGATCAATTTGAAATAGACAACCATTGTGTTGGTTTTCGATGACATTGAAGAAAAAAGTTCTGCATCTTGGTTTTCCATAATTTGTCATTATACATTTCGACTGCTCTTAACTTTTAAAAACAGGTAGCCACACGAAACAATGATGTGCAGTTGGCTGATTTTGTTGAAAACGAGTACTTGCAAGAACAGGTCTGGCTTCTTACTATTTGTCTAATGGAGTTGTTAAGTTTTAACACTAACGCATGTGGGGAAATACTAGTGATACTATTTTAAGACATGTTCTCCTTTGTTTCTTTTAATTTTTAAGACGTGTTCTCCTCATTAGGTGGAAGCAATCAAGAAGATCTCGGAATATGTAGCTCAGCTGAGAAGAGTGGGCAAAGGACATGGTAGGATCACGCTTCCTTGTAAAATTACTTCTCATCAATTAATTATACTGTTCCCCTTGTACACTATTCATATAAACCTTAACTTTTCAACGTCCTCGGCTGCAATTTAGGTGTCTGGCACTTTGATCAAATGCTCCTGCACGAGGTGGAAGTTCTTGCATGATGGAGAAGATAGACTTTCAACTTTCTACGAGTACAGTGCCCTTTTGGAGGATGTTGTCTGGGTATATTTTGGCATTAGCCTTTTCTATGAGATAGATATATAAGGTGTTTTGGTGATCGAAAGTCCCGGTGCTGTACATTTATAGACCAAATAGATGTAGTTATCTGTGCTACTTATGAGTACCCTCCTGGTGTTCAAATCAGTTTTAATTTCCCTTGTGGTTTGCTAGTTGTAGCTTGGAATTGATGGTGCCCCAATGAAGTCAAATGTAAAGTGAAGTTGTTAGTTTTGTTTTTAGTTGGATGTTGGCTCATTTGGAGAAATAATACCATAAATAATTGGAATTGAGTTGAAGTTGCTTTTTCAGGGTTTGTTTCAGTATTTCTACCAGTAATTGCAAAATGAGACGTTTTCAATAAATTCTTCTCTCAATAGAAATACATATCCTTCGATGTAAATGTGCACTTAATGGATATACATAATCATGTGAAGTATGATATATGTATGTATTCAAATAGGCTTAACACATAAGCAGCCCCTTGAATTTGCACGTTTTTTTCCGTTTAGACACATTAGGAAGGCCTTCTTCTTATTAAACATCTAATGTATATTCAAAGACACACATTGCTGATCTGGCATAGTGAATATAGTGCACTCATTAAAAGCGTGTGAGAGGTCTCTAATATCTCTCTTCATCTCTATTTTTTCTCCTCTCAACGCTTCTCCTCCATTGCCCCCAACACTGTCATAATCACCTCTCATTCACCTCTTGAAAATGTCCTCTTTCTTCACTTTCTTTGTTAAATCCAGTAAAAAAAAAAAGTTAAATTAAAATGGTATAACTAAAGCATGGTTGAATTAAAAAAAAGTACATGATTAAGCAAAACTCATGAACAAAGTTGCTAAAAATAACTAAATACGGAGTTGTACCTATTTGATTTCTTGGTAATTTCAAGTTTTGATCATATTTGTTAATGATAAAATAGAGAGGAAGAAGAAGAGAAGATGTTGTTAATGGTAGAATTATGGAAAAAATCGATAACTTTACGGGGCAAGAAAGGGTTGAGCTATGCAAGTTAGTGAATATTGTTTGGGAGGAAAGAGGAGGAGAGATTATGAAATATTTATATAATAAAAATAAAAAGAACAAATAAAGAGTTCATAAAAGTATTAATGGTGGAATTTAAGTTGGCAGTGAGAAAGGGCTTCAAAGAAGATGATGCGGAGGGGATTGTTGGGTCTGACAAAAAAAATTATAAAAGATATTTTTCTTAATTTGCCACATGTTGCATTATGATTCACTCTTTTTTCATGTTATAGTGTTTGAAAGTCACGCAACTTATATTTTTCGGATAATGCCCATGAAGTGTCTGATAGACACACTTTGAGTATACATTAGGTGTTCAATAGGAAGATGGTCTTATTAAGGTGTCTAAATGGAAAAAATGTACAAGTTCAAAAGTCTGCTTATGCGTTAAGCCATTCAAATACGATGCATTCAATTAACGCATCAACATGAATAGAGACACAATTGTTCATAAAAATGAACAAAGCTAAAAAAATAAATGTAAAAGGTATATTTATAGATATTTTTTTCAAAAAATTATGTAATATATATTATTTTTAATACATTCATAACAATTACAAATTCATTTTATTCAGCACTATTTTTATATGTCTTTGATAATTGCCACGTGTCAGCAACACATGAGCCTAATTGCATCATGGACTCCATAAGGTTAGGCACACAACGATTGCGTGTGCTCGATCCATCTTTGGCTTCTTCTCGAAGAAAGCACTTCACACATAAAAATAAATAAATTTAAAAAATCGACTATAAATAAAAGCAAACTGAAGGAATCAGGAAGAACTCGAAAGAAGAAATGTTGAAGAACTCCATGAATGTCGCTCTGCTACTACTCATTGCAATTGCGGTACAGTACTCAACCGCTGATGAATCCTTCGATGTTCGTCAACATCTATCAACTGTATCGAGGTTATCTCTTACTACTATTTTTCTCTTTTCAATTTGTAAAATTTGATACTGTTATAGAGAAATACGATCTGGTAATCGGTAAATGTAATAACTATTCAAAATTTTGAGCTATCTCTGAGCTGAATTTACAACTGTGAGCAGCTAAAGTTAATATTTAGAATGAATCGGTTAGAACCTTCGCTATTTCGGCGAGTTTCGTACCTAAATTATTAGGTGTTCTATGTGGCAAAATGTTTGGAATAACTTCCTGAGAGGTGCGTGGGAGATGAAAAAAAGTCTAAAAATGAGTTCAACTAGTACAATGAGAGCCTTCTAGTAGACTTGCAAAATGGTGATGGTTTAGTGGTTTTTAACCTATTCACTCAAATTTGTTTCCACATGTATCACCAGTTGGAACTGTTTGGAGGAGTTTTTGGAGCGTGATGTTCACATAGTATGTCGTATTCTCAGGGGGTATTTTAATATAAGTTTGTGGTGGTTTGGGGGTTCTGTGAACACCAAATAGTTTAGGTATGGACATCATAACACGGTGCTAATTTTTTGCTACTCGGTCTGTCTGAATTTATGTCGCAGTGAATGGCAGCATTTGACTTGGCACTAAGCTTAAGAAATAAAAAAGGTAAACTTTTGAAATTTGTGGTCTAAAACAAATCTTAGACATTTTGTGCGACTATAAATCGTTTCATTAAGGATAAAAGGGGAATAGAAGTTAAGTTGTTTCCAATTTAGAAAGGTGACATTCTTTTTGGGGACAAACTAAAAGGGAAAACGTGCCACATAAACTGAGACAGAGGGAGTGTTATATAGATTTATACATGTGTAAGTTGACTTGTTTTAGAATGTTACTTAAGATGGCCTTTTAAGTAACCTGAATTAAGCATAGAATTTAAAAGAAAAATTATATTGAACAAATATGCAGTTCAAACAGATGGCAGATCAGCATGCTGTCTAGTGTCTACTTACTAAATTTCAGACTGCATAGTAGAGTTTCGTCTTGAGTCATCTGTGGCCAAAAGATAAGAACAGAGAGAAGTCCGCAATTTCAGTTGGCATTTGCATTATAGAATTGGGCTATTGATGTACTTGTTTATTGGTTTTGTTTTCAGGTATGGTATTGTGAAGGATATATCTGATGATACCTTTGTTCCTTCCCAAAACCTCGATCAGTGTACACCTATTCATTTGAATCTTGTGGTGAGTTTTTGTTTGATGTTTCTGCTGGTGTTGTTCTTTCTTGTGGTGCCAATGCAAATTGGTTTAGACATTTAAGTTTTACTTGTTGCATTTTCTGTTGCTATTTTTTTTGTCATTACATAGAAGCTTTTCTTTGCCTACACTTAATAGGAAAGTGGTATGTGTAATAGTATTATCTGTGTCATTCCCCTGAAAGAGCTATAACAACGAGAAAATTGTGGATGTGCATGTGTGGGGTGCATTAAGACTCTATCACATTGTCTTGATACTTTAGGCCTTGGAGCGCATGTTGATAATTACTGAATTAACTCAACAAACTAACAAAGTTTAGGCTGCCATCGGAAGTCCATCTACACCAAACTGCAGGAACCTTTTCTTTGTTTGTTGATTTCTTATAATGGTAGTGTTCTGACTAGGTTGTGGCTTTGTGTGCACCTCGACTAATCCACTTGTTACCCATTACTTTCCATCAGCAAGCTACTTGGTAACTCTATCCATCAATATTTAGACAGATGGAAGAACCTAGTATCGCCTCTGCTGGAATGCGAACCTCAGTTTGCAGGGTTGTAATCCAGCTCTTCGACCACCAGGCCACCCTCTTTAGGGCGAAGCAATCAGAAAATCTTAATTCTGTTGAGTTTTGGACGATGCTTTATGATGGGAAAGTTGCTGAAGGTATCCCATAAATGTAGATTGCGAGTAAAGTCATCTTATTCGCCAAAGGAATATATCTGAAGATTAATGTCACTTATTTGTCGTAGCTTGCTAATCTCTTCGAGACTTCGACGTTTCAGAAGTTTGAACAGTATGATCCTCAAATATTTAGTGTCCTGAATCTTGTTCTCCCCTTCCGTTTCATTCGAAATAGGTTCAATCTTCTGCTGATCCGTGTCAACTACTATTTGGCACTTTATGTGCCATTTTCCCTTTTGAACTTTTTAATGGAAAATGCATAGACATCATTTGCTTCGTCTAATTTGCACAAATGTGAATTTTGATTCTCGTATGGAAATTGAGCTCGATTAAAAGGAGATATTTCAACAGGTTTATTTCAGGTAATGCTATTCTCATGAGAGAGGGTTCTTGATTGTTAACTTCTTTAATCTTCTTGTTTGGTAGGCGCGGCATGGCACTCGTGCTCCTACAAAGAAAAGGATCAGGGAGCTAGAAGCCTTTGCTGCTCGATTGGAAGTCCTTGTACGTGATGTTAAGGAACAGAAGCAGTCTTTGGATAAAATTCCTGCTTGGTTAATGGGGTGGAACTCTCCTTGGAAGGGAAAACATACAGGCGGAGAGTTGATCAGTGAAGGAGAAGACGAGTTATATCATCTTGGTATCAGAGTCAGAGAACAGTTTCCCAGCCTGTTTAGTGAAGAATACCACCCTGCTATATATTCAATCAAGACTACCCAGGTTGACAGATCAGTTATTTTACTTTTTAAAATCTGCACACTGACTTACTGTCTAGCATGTATAAATCCATCTCACATTTAGTGTGTGCGCATGTGGGGGTGGGGTGGGGGGGGGGGGGGCACAGATATTTTACCTTTCATTTCGGAAAATTCTCAAATCATTGCAGTTAATGGGAATGGAAAAAATTTGTCAACATGATAATGTCGTTAAGGAGCCTTTACATATCAAAGGCTTATAGTTAAGGAGACATTTATTTTTTACATAGTTAATCAGGGAGAGCAAAATCTGACTTGCAGTAATAGCTAGAGGCCACTGGATTCGAACTCGTAATACCACATTTTTGAAAATTGTGATTCTGTGACTTGTACTTTGTTTCCTTCGTTATGGTATCTTTATTTATGGTGGAAAATGTGTGCACACGTGTATGACTATGTATCCACCAAATAAACAAATAGCAAGGAAATCTTATAGAAACTTTTTTGCATCTGGATGCCTTTCTCAAATAGAAGTGTCAGAAGATTTTGTTATAGCATTGCCTCACAATGCTTTGAGAATCACACTCAACCAAAGCACATGTTCATTTTCTCATTAAATGATGCATCAAAGGATTCTGCTGCTTTGGGATCCTTGCAAGAATATTGAACTTATTGGCATTGCCTTCTTCATTATAACTACAAGTCCTCTGATTCTGTCGCTGCTTCTAGTTAACTCGTCACTAGCCATGACTTTTGACAATGATAGTGACATTAATAGGTTCCTCGGGCATCAGCTAGCGCTGTGGCATTTGGCATGGGTCTGTTTAGTGGAAAAGGGAAGCTTGGACCAGGAGGTCATCGAGCTTTTGCTGTTACAAGTGAAAGCCGTGCAAGTGATACAGTTTTGAGATTTCACGATTGTTGTCAAAGCTACAAGGTATGCTGGCAAAATTTATTTGGTGGCAGTCTTTATGTAGCTAACATCAAAATTTATTTGCAGTTGGTAGGTTTTTGAGGTTTTCCTAGTTAACTGAGACTTCATTTTCTGATGCAAGTACATCAAACCTGGAATCTAGTGCACTGAGAAACTCAGAATACAAAATATTTCAGCTTCTAAATTCAGAATAATTTGATCATGACTATCAGAGGCCCAATTTCTTAGCTGATTTTTTATTTTTTTTTGCATTTTGACTTCAAAAGGAGTGAAGTTGATGATAATCAGTCTGTTTGGATCCCAGTCATT
Source organism: Solanum etuberosum (assembly GCA_029582245.1). Lineage (NCBI taxonomy): Eukaryota > Viridiplantae > Streptophyta > Magnoliopsida > Solanales > Solanaceae > Solanum > Solanum etuberosum. Next base: position 14,218 of record JAJONR010015500.1, read on the forward strand.
GTTCACTGGCTATTACACAACTTTTATTCATACTAGTAACCCAGTCCCAATCATCTTAACTTCAGATAAATGCAATCAACATGATCATGCATAGAGAGTGCTGACATATAGCAACAGATTTTAAGTTCCTTATTACTTTGCTAAGCCTAGTGGCATTGTTGGAATTTCAGCACTATGAATGGTTTTCAGCAGAAACTAGTAGTCTATCTGTTCCAATTGACATGACCTTTTTCCTTAACCGACTAAGTTCCCATCTCTTTGAAATAAGCAGCACATAAATGAAAACTTTAGAGAATGTCAACTTTGATCAGACATGCATTTTTTGAGAAAATACCTCACTTTCTCTCATCACAAGTATTATTTTGAGTGTACCCTCTACTAAACCTTGTTTTGAACATATCCCCTTATTAATTCCTGTAGGATCTCCTCTCTAGTTTAACTAGGCAACGACTGAACTGAGATGGAAGAAGTAGAAAGGAAGAACCACGGGAAACATACTTTTCGTGATAAATAAGAACCATGGCCTTTCTCAAAATAATAAAAACCATGGGAAAGATAACGGTGAATCCTTATCCAGATTTTGAGCTGCTAGTTGTCCAAAGTGATATGAACAACTTAAAAAGTTCATCCCTGGGAATCACCAGAAGATATTTGCCCAGAATAAAGTGCAATCTTGGCTTTGTTGATAGATAAAGTGCTATGACCTTAGGGTGTTTTACCAATTTAAAAATTGAAACAAAAATTGAAAAAAGGAAGTCTTTAAGAGAATATTTATGACTTAGGCGTCAGATATGTCCTAATTCAGATGGTTCAACGAGGTATCTAGCATCGAAGATCTTGAATATTCATTATTTTCCTAAATAGCACATTGTGTATCCGAACTTTCCTCTCCCGGCATTTTTTGTTTCTCCTGCACCTGCTTGCCTTACTGCTGATTTGGCTCCTTCCTCTATATGCAGATACACACGCTACTATTTGATTTGTGAGTTGACTTAGAAAGATAGTTTACATGACAGTTCTTTCTGGTGACAGGATTTTAGGAAAAGTCAGGAGCCAACTGTAAAGAAGCTCAAAGAACCTATATTAGATGAAATTACTCATGAACTAGTGAAGCAGTATGGGCTTAATTTTACAAAACAGGATGTATCTTCTCTATGGTTTTTATGCAAACAGGTTAGTATTGCATTAGTTTTCCAGTGGTGCAAAACTCTTTTTAATATTTTATTTGTTTATTTAGATCTGAGGATAGTAATTTGTTTTTAATCGACTACTCCAACAGGAAGCTTCACTGTTGAACATCACCAATCAAGCTTGTAGTCTATTCAGTCCAGCAGAGGTATTTTGAGTTAATCCCTTTTTCCATGGTCCTCATGAACTTAATAAACAGAAGGGAAAGTGAGGAGGGGCTTATATGTTCCTAGGTTTTGCTAGTCAATTAGTTTTGGTTCCTGTGTTGTAAGGAGCTCTCCTTTGTTTTTCTTAGGTCATAACTGGGAAAATTGGGACGGGATGCATGATTAAGCTAATTTGATTGATGTTTGATTAAAAGGTAGTCGATCCCTAATACAAATATTTTTTTCTGGTGTACAAAGTATCTGCATTTTTTCATTGGCATAGGAATTTGAAGCCTTGTTGTTTCAAACCATCCTTATTGACAAGTTATCATTTAGGTTTCTTTGCTGGAATGGGCGGACGATTTGGAGTTATTCATACTAAAGGGCTATGGTAATTCACTAAATTATCGAATGGGAGTGCCGCTACTTGAGGATGTAATTCAATCTATGGAACAGGCAATTAAGGCTAAAGAAGGTAATGTCAATTGAAGTAGCATTATCTCGTTTTGTTTTTCCTTGGGGGGTTGCAGGGGGCCATTGATAGCTTATTTCCCTTACCTTCCTCATACGACAAGATTTAAGAGGAAGAAATAATTCGAAAAAAGTGAAGTGAACTCCTTAAT
>JAJONR010015502.1:0-11327 GCA_029582245.1 Solanum etuberosum
GCATGCAAATGAACTCGCTAACCGCTTAAAGGTAATTAAAGTTATTATCATCACTTAAAGTCGTTATTATAAAATTCAAAATTTATAAAATTAAAATTCTGATTTCGCCTCTATCAATATTATTTTTTTCATAAATAGGAAGAAAGGGTGAATATTACTGCTAATTCTGTTCATCCTGGACCAATTGCCACCAACATTATGCGTTACGACAATATCCTTCATGGTATAACTCACTTTTATTTTTTTTATTCCACCATTTATTTAAAATTTCTTTGGTATTTAGATCTAACTAAAGCAAAATATGTGGATAAATTCACAAAATGTGTAATAAATGAAGATTCAAATGTAGGAATTGTCATAAAAAGTTGTGTGGTTTTAGTTTAATAAGTTTCAATAAATATAAAGTTTAAAAGTGTAACGAGTTCAGTTGTAAAATATTTATGGTTGAACTTGTCAAAATTAAATTTTAAATCTATCTCTGAAAGTTTTGACTATATTTTTGTTCAAATGTAGTTTGAAGTCATCCATAGTTCAGATTGAGTCGTCTTTAATCTCGAGTTTGACCCTATTTTCTCCCCCTCCCTAACCATCTTTTACAGGAATAGTTAACTGGATTGGGAGATATGTGCTCAAGAATATTGAACAGGTACTTGAATTTTTTTCTCCTTACATTTGTTATCCAATACTGTAGCTCTGCCTCTGTATTTATCGCCTATTCTTGAACCCCCCACCCCCGATATTTAATAGTGTAGCTCCGCCCCTGCATGTCTTTACCAAATCTTGATGACCCCTTATATTTTGTTACCTACTATAGTAGCTACCTCCTTGCGTTTATCGCCAAATCACCCCCCCCCCCCCACACACTCACTATTGCCTAATACTGTAGCTCCGCCCCTACATATGATTATTACCAAATGCTGATGCCTTTTTTCCCCCTTACATTGTTTATCCTTTGATTATAGGGAGCATCAACTACATGTTATGTGGCTTTGCATCCACAAGTGAAAGGAGTAAGTGGTGAGTACTTTTCAGACAACAACATAGCTACAAACACAACTTCTTTGGCTAAGGATTCAGATTTAGCAAAGAAATTGTGGGAATTTAGCTTGGATTTGACCAAATAGGGTTGTCAAATGGGTGAGTCAGGTTGAATTTGGATGAATTGAGATGTGATGAGTTAATAAATGGACGGGTTAAATTTGGGTTGACTAGACAAGTTATGTTTTCATGAGCTAATTTTGTTACCCCTAATTGAGAACCTCAGTTCATCGACTATGTTATCATGTCTTTCTTTCCCGTCTTTGTATTTTGTTTGTTGGGCTAAGTCTATCCAAATATATTTTTAACATAGTGTGATATTGTCTGTTTTGAACCAAGTCCACACGGTTTCTCAAAAGCCTCGCACCATTAGAATGATAGACGGGTCGATCAACTATCCATCAAGTTTCGAACCGTACACCATTACTGCCAAAGGATTTCTAGGTTTTAGGTTAAGTTGATGCCACTTTATGGCTATAGAACAAGATGACAATAAAGAACCAAACCAAACAACATTATTTCACCTATCCAATATAATATATACATTGATTGGCAGCAATAAAATACTAAGATAATTTCTTCTTATTTATATTCAAGTTTTAATGGACAAAATTACTCAATACCTATGCTGGTGAAAGGTAACACGTACCTTATGAAATTAGTTGAGGTGCGCACACTAACCCAATCTTGAACAAAATGACCTCGATACTTGTGCTAATGAAAGGTAATAGATTTTCACCAGATTTCCTATAGAATTAGATGAGTTATGCGCAAACTAACTTGAACACCACGATTATCCAAATGTCAACACTCATGACAGTAAAATATCAATAAATATAAACAAATCTCATTCTCTTCACCAATAAAGTAAAGACAACTCATAAGACGATCCAATTTAATATTCTTAAGAACTATATAAAGATATTGAAGAATGTATCCAGAGCATACTTCTTCAAACACCTTTTGAAGCCAGTTAAGATCAAGTGGCAGTAACCATTCAAATGTCCATGAGTTTTCATGATTGAATAAGAATATGCCACTATGTCAGTCCGCTTGTAAAGCTTCACGACTATTAAGAAATGGACCTTAGACCTGACTCGACTTCAAAATTTGTCTTATGAAGCAATGTATGCCAAGACCATAATGAGACTACAACTCGTATCCTCAACCAAATGAATATAGGGTAAACCAAGAACAAGGATTAGTCTGACTCTAATACTATACTAAGAAAATGGAGATTGGCCTCGCTCAACCCCAAAAACTTCCTCGTGAGGTGAGGATGGTTCAAAACTATATAAAGAGATTACATCCCACACCCTCGAGGCTTCAACTGGTAAAGTTGCTGCCATGTGACCAAGAGGTCACGGGTTTAAGCCTTGGAATCAGCCTCTGGCAGAAATGCAAGGTAAGGCTGCATACAATAGTCCCTTCCTCGGCCCCTGCGCATAGCGAAAGCTTTAGTGCACCGGGTTTGCCCCTTCTTACCCTCAAGGCCTCAACTAATGTGAGTTCCTAGCAAAGACAATGAGTTTCTCCGGTCACAAGATCAACAGGCGACAACATATAACGGATGAAAATAGCTGACTGCAATGCATGAAACATCTGTGAACTGGGAATGATGCAATATGTGACAATGGCATTCTACAAAACCAAAATGAACAAAAAAGTAGTTCGAAATGACAAAGTCATGACAAAACAAGAAATGCTTTGACAAAAAAGAAATCCCATCAGCTTAAAAGTATGTCCTGACTGGAGTGAAGATGCAACTGTTCCAGGAAGTATACTAATACTAAATCATATTTGGTAGCACAAAGGTACAGCAATATATACTATCTTCGAGCAACGTGATTAATTCTCTTCTGGAGCTTTTGTAACGAATATAATGGATCTCCCCGTGTGAAAGGCTATTGGGATCGATACCTTCAACTTTACCTGGCGTGGAAGGTTGCAAGAGAAAAGAAAACTATTCTTCTTACCAGCTTTTTCAACCTACCCGACCTCAGCTTTAGAAGTTAACTTTAAGCAAAGAAGACAAGAACTATATAACAAAAGAGCCATACATTAAACAAACACTTAATGGTGAAGAAATGAACAAGATTGAAACAAAAATAGAATCACATTTCGGCATTTCATTAGCGTTGTATAAATACAATTCTTGTGCACATAACAGTTTGATGAACTATATAAACATTTACAAATAATAAAGCTAGCCACTAACCTTCTCTTACCAATCAATCAATCAATTAATGAACCGGGTCTTAGTCCCAAACAAGTTGGCTTCAATGCCACGCCCTACTCCTACCAATGCTTGCGGATAAAAACTAAAATCCCCTAACTGAACTCTGCCAAACCTCAACAAATTGTTGATCCTTTCGTGTAACAAACATTCTATTCCCTCCAAAGCTGAAGTGAGTTATCCTATTTCCACAAAAATCTTTTGCTCTTCCCATGAAGTTCTTCCTAAAAACTCTGCCTTCTGATCCAAACCTACCTTTTATCGAACCATCGATAAGAACCTCAGACCACAACTCAACATTTCCTCCTTTAGTGCAGAAAACTTGGTTCCCATGGCTCTCGATTTTGCACCCAATTCCTTCCTTTTTACCATTTGTTACCTTTCTTTGATCTTCAAGACAAATCCAAGCATTCTCAGAACCAATATTCCTCAAATCAGCAAGAAAAACCTCGCCCGAGTGCACTCCAACTTTAAAAATACCAGACAAACTATCCGAAACTGTGACATCGGAGAAACAATCAACGTTTTCCTTAATTTCCCAAACTGTATTCCCGGACCTTAAATCCCAAAACTTAATATTCCCAAGTACACCAGAAGGACCACTATGTGAACCAGCAGACATTAACAAGTTATGACAAGGTAGCCATCTTAACTTAGTAGCTGGAATTGCTGAATCCAATTCAGCACCAAAGATTTCATAATGACCAATCTTAGTAACCGGTTTAAAATCATCGTTAACATCATATACCATAATGCAATTCGAATTCCTCCTAGATGATTCGAAACTCGTAAACAAGAATTCACTTGATGATCCAATTGCTTGTACTGTTGAACCAGACTTAGTCACATTTTCCCAATTAAGATTCTTTTTAACAGAACCCTTAACAAGATCAAGAACCTGTAAACCCGAAAAATCAGTAGCACCAACTGCAACAGTTCTTGAATTCAAACACAACATAGAATCAATAGCTGGAAATTGAGTCAAAATTGTGGATTTTCTCTTTAAAGACCAATCAAAAGAAGTAATTTTACAACCATGAGCTACTTGAACTGAACCATTTTCTGTTGTGGAAATTGCTGTAGGTGAATCTCTACCAGTTAAAGGTAAAAGAAGAGATTTTTCAAGATCAAAAGGCTCAAACTGAGATGGGTTTGACTGGGAATTCAAAATAAGTTGTTCTACACCATAAAATTTTGCTTCAAAAATCAAATCTTGAATATCAAAGTTTTTAGCTTTTGAGGGTAAATTTCCAGTTCTTAGAAGGGATAGTAAAACAGAGAAAATTTCAGGGTCTCTATCAATAAATGGAATTGAATCATTATCTAAATTACTAGAAATAGTAGAAAAAAGAGATTTTGAACCTGCTTGATTTAGGGTTTGTTTAGTTGTTTGAAAAAGATGGCCACCAACATCAATGGTGACTATGTTGGAATTTGAATCCATGTTGTTGTTGTGTCTGAAACCATATGAAAGAGGGTTTGATCCAACAAAAGGTGGCATTTTTATGAGAAAAAAACAGAACAAATTTCAAGAAATTTATGCTACTTGAAACTCAAGAAAACAAGAATGAACACACAAACCAAATACTAATAAGAGACCTAAATTATGGGTTGTTGAGTTTGTTAGAAGATGAATCAAGAATGGTTGACAAATGTGGGAATTTATTAGGTGGGGGTGGGGTAAAATGGTGGCTAGTGGTCAAGAATGACCTAAGTCTTGTAGATTTCTTAGTGATTTCCTTTTACCATTCGATTGTTATTAGGAAAGGAGTCCAATGTGGACCAAATTTGTGGTCTTTCTTTGTTCCTTCTTTGTTTTTCTTTTTGGGGGTGGGGGTGGGGGTTGGGTGAGAGGACGTGACGACAACGACATATTCAGTTTAATTCTAGAAGTGGAGTCGAAGGATGGTATGTATATAATTTTACCTTTTTTTATGAAGATAGAATGGGTGTTTCCGATAAATTCTTGGCTCAGAATAAGAACATCTAATATTTCTTTTGTGAAAATAGAATATATTAGATATAAGAACTGTAGTAACAACAAATAACAAAGAAAATAACATGTAATAATCAAAATGAAGCTAGGGAACATAATAAAAATAGTACATAGAAGGAAAATTAGACGATGCTTAACTGCCTTGATAATACCTTTTATCCTAATTCTTGACTTTCATAGTCTTCCATCTAGGATTATATCCTCAATAAATTATTAACCAAATATCTTGTCTAATCACCTTAATTAGGTGAGAGGAGATATAATCTCCAAAACAACACATTAATTTGTATCATGTTTGGTTGTATTTGTGGAAATACAATTTTCATATAAAAATCAATAATAAATTATATACTAGTATTTAGTTGTTAGTTTGTGTTTTATTCATAAATAATATAGACATAAGTTATTTAGGTATATATTCAATCCCCTTAAGGTTGGAAAACAAAAGCGAATCCGCGATATTAAGTACAGACACAATAAAATTTGATAACTTTAGCTCAAACATTTTGTAGTATAAATAATTTATTCATAAATTCAACAAAAAGTAATAATCTATAATCCTATGGGCGACACCTAATTTTAATCATTTGGTTGGAGGAATGAAGTATAGAAAAAACAATTGTAATTACGTGATTTAATAATGAAAAGTTGCCAATTTAATTTCATGTATAACTAATACATTAATATAAGCATTATATTTGTTAATTTGTATCAAATAAAAAGGAAGATTATGGTAGGTTAATGGTAATCGTAAAATTAATTGAGAGGAATCATATAATATGTTAGAATGTGCTCGCTCAAATACATGTCATATTTTGAAATTGAGATAAATGATTTAAATAAAACAATATAGATATATGATATATATTAATTCAAATAGATATTGAGTACCGACAAAAAATAACCAAGCAAAGAAAGACAAATTGAAATAAACACTACTAGAGACGGGGTTATAGTCAACAAAAGATGATTAATTGAACGTTGTCATAAAAATTCTAAACTATCCTTTATAAAATTTCTGACGTTCAACCCAAAACACAACTAAAATATCCAAAACAATAACCTACCAGCTAATAACCACATAATTACCAAACTTTAGTTAAATACAAGTTGACTATAAGAGTTTGATTAAAAATGTACAACTCACAACATCATTATCATAAAGGCACAGCTGTGCACTGTATCATTTTCCTTTACAAAAGATCTCACTAAACGTTTGGACATGAATCAGATGATATCTTATTTTTTTAAAATAATACTATATGGAATTAAAGTTATAGTCGGAGATGTATTTCACTGCCCTACATTGCGAGGGAGGTGAAATGCTTCCTGATAAAGACAAATTTCATATCTAGACTTAAATTTGAAACCTCTAATTAAAAATGAAGAAATAATTACCATTTCACTATTACGACCGATGTTGTTGGTATGAAGTTACCTTTTTGCTTATATATAGGCAGAAACCCAAATTGAAACGAAGTCCCTTTTGAAAAAAAATCGAGGGTCAATGGCGTACAATTCAAAACTCGATAGATAATGGGTGCACTTTTCTATTTTTCTTTACTTAAAAAAATAAGTTTTTTTTTTCTACAATAGAGTTTGAAACATATGACATGTACTTAACTCACTTATCGCGTGTTGTGCTTTTGCCATTAGACTAAAACCTCGAGGGGAAACAAAGTTATAGTTTATCCAATGCGAATTTCTAAAATGCATCTCTATCTTTTGCCTTAGCTCAGCAAACACTCCCTATCTTTACCTAACGTCTAACGATAATTTTTATGTTGCTCGGACTCACAAAATATATTACCGCACTCATATTAAATATTACCGCACTCGTATTAAATACTCCAAAAATATACCTCATTCCGTTTGAAAATTGAAGATACCTGGCAAGTCGGTTGGGCCAATTCAGTAACCCAATCAAATTGGCCCATAAAAAAAGAGGACTTCAATCGGCCCACGATTTTAGTCTAGCCCCGGCCCATATACAAGTCGTGGTCCGAGTCCATTTACCTGCCCAATTAGAAGGGGCAAAATGCACAAATATCCACTTATGAGATCGTGATTTAGTTTATGGAAACTTTCACATATAGCCACTAAAAAATAGCTTAATCACGCTCCTAGCTATAGTTTGCTAATTACGATTCGTAGCTACATGTTATAGGGAGGAGAGTGGCGAGCGAGATTGGGAGAGGGAGGAGAGAGGTGAATTTTATATGTATATCGGTTAGATAATTGTATATATGTAATTGGTATACATATGTATTTGTATATCTGACGAGCGAGATTAGGAGGGTGAGGAGAGAGGCGAGCGAGATTGGGAGAGGGAGGAGAGAGGCAAGCGAGAGAGGGCAATAATTTGTATAATTCGCATCTCGTTATTATAGTTCGCGGGTACGTTTGTATAATTCACATGTTTTTGTATAATTGAGTAATATAAAGTCTGTAATTATACAAATATGATCAAGCTCGAAATAACGAATTGATACAAACATAAACATATGAACTTTTAAACAGTTATACAAATTATATTATATAAATTACATTATATAAATTATATTATACAAAATCCGAAAACTACATGTTTATACAAACTTTAAAAAGTTATACACAAAAAGATTGAATGTATATGGTAATAAAACTGAAAAACCAAAGGAAATCATCGTCATATACAAATACAAATCAAACGAAGAATTGTTAGTTGCGAATTATACAAATGTGGGAAATTATACAAACTCAAAGTCAGCCCACATAATTAATGATTAATGTTAGTCGCGAGTGGTAATTATAGCAAATTATAGCTATGATGACTAATTAAGTAATATAAGTTTGTTTAACTGCGTAATTTTTCTTTATATACGATGTTAAAGATCAACCTCAGACATAGAAGTTGAAAATCCACATCTCACTTCAGATATATTTGTATAAAATAGAGCATTATAAAGACCAAATATCAAACATATTTACCTAAAGTTTATTATGTCTTATTAAGGATAACTTGAGATATTTTTAACTGAAATTGTGACCTTTATAACGCTTATTTCAGACATTTTTTTACTGAAGCTATTTCCTATAAAAATGAACTAGGATTATTGATTGATTAACTTACTCATCAATGACCTAGCTAGGATACATAGTCTTTTTTTCTTTCATTTTTGTTTGAGGAATCCTAGGTTAGGTAAGCTAAATATAAAAACCTAAGACCTAAGCTCCTATAAGCAAACTCCAAGAGTAGAAGCAAATGTTTACTTTGAGGCTGACACTAACTTGTATAGAGGAAAAAAAAACCCCAAAGTTATTGAGTCCGCCGGCGGAGCTAGAGAGAAAGCTACGAAATTGATATAATTCAATAATTTTTGTCAAAAATTTATAATTTATTAAAAATTACTTAATATTTCAAATTCAACCACAATAATCAAAGTCGTGATAAAATAATAAATGCTTCTTTATTTTTAACTAGAGTTTTCAAATTCAAACGTATAGAATAATAAGTACTTTTTCCTTTTTAATCAAAAATCTCATATTCAAACCTTATATATACATTCACCCCCTTTTAACAAGAGTACTTTACGTAAAATTATTTGATGCATACCTGAATCAGTCGGATATAGGGAGAAATCAAAAAATTCAAATCACCACCCAAAAAAATTGATTTACAATCTTTTTCTCTGATGTCCGTGTGACTAAAGTCATACCTCATTTGTAATAACATTTCATTATAAGAGTCGTATCTTCCGCGAAATCAATCTCTCATATGTTCTCAACAATATCATTTCACTATAGCAGCTAAAAAGTGTCGGAATAAAGGATATCATTCAATTTTTTCCGTATATTTTCCATAATAGCTTTCACTATAACAACTACAAAAATATCGAAACTATCCACATCGTTACTATAAAGAGGTTTGACGGTATAACACGACTACTCACAAAAATCATTAACCCCAAAAGCCAACCACAACTTCTCATTAAAAATCCCCATCATATCCTCCGGTACAAACTCCTTCCTACAAAGTGGACACGTCTTCTGATCATGATCCATCCAACGGTCCACACAGCTCCGGTGAAACACGTGTCGACAATTCATCAACATCCTGATCTCGTCGCCGGAATCAAACTCGTAAAGACAAACCGCGCAGTTCTCCGGCGGGTCAACTATCTCGGAAAACTTCACTACCGGTAATATCTCCCGGATTATCGCCGCCGATACCGAACACAACCGGGTATTCTCTTCTCCGGGTCGGGTCGGGTAAGGAAATTCGGGTTCGAGGAAATCGGGGAGACCGAGAATTGTGAAGAGATTGCAGATGAGTTTTCTGATGAAGAATAGAATTGAAAGAAGATGGAGAAGTAATTTGGGGAAATTGAGATCTGTATAGCCTAATGGAAAACCCATTATGAAGGTGTTTTTGTGAGTAATTAGTGTGTGTAAAAATGGAGATTTGAACTGAGCTGAGATTCCTTGTTAATGGCGGAATGGGGGTTTATATAGTGGCCTTTTTTGGGGAAATGTTCAAATTTGCCCCTACACTACACACGAAGAAAGAAGTCGTAGTGGGTTCAACATATATCATACGTACATAAAAGAAGAAGTTTTATCATGTATATATAACATATAATTTTTTATCGAAGAGAATTTGGATAAACACACTCGGTTCTATTTGCCTCCGCGGGTGGTCATGATATGATAAATATAAATTATTATATTGAGAATGAAAATGAAATATTTTTTGAAAAGCAGATATGATTTTGCGTAAATCAAAGTCTAATAAATTATGATTATCTATTTGTCATACTGTAGAATATTAAAATCGAATTAAAAATATAAAATTATAGTGAATTAATTTGATAAGATAATGAGTGGTAGGGTATGTGTATATATTTACCCTCTTTAGATCTTATTTTACAGAATTACATTAGATATGTTATTGCTATTATTGTAATATACATTTCCCATTGGTTTGGTGGAAAAAATCTCTATTTCCGATAGTGTGTGATGGATAATATTAGACTAAAAGTTGAACAAACTATAAAGTTGCTCAATTTTGAATAATTATGAGCATATTTGTTCTTTTTTTAAATTCCGATATTTAATTTCTAGCTTAACTAATTTAGATTTGTGCCTTAAAAGTCATGCTTTGGGAAGAAACACGCCTTATCGAAGATAGCTACATTTACAAGACTCGAATCTGAGATCGATAACTAAAAATAGAAGATCACTTTAGTGAATACATAATTTAGAAAATATTTTTTGAGTGGGGTGGGTGGGTAGGGGTGTGTGGGGGTTAGTAATAGGGATGTGAGAGAGTCAAGTGTGTGTGTCCCATTCCAAGATGTAGGAGCCTTGTCCTATGATTTGGGCTCTTCACCTTTTAACATTCTGAATTGTCAATTTATATCTTCATAAATCAGACTTTATCTGTAATAAAAAATATAATTATAAATTCTTTTTTTTTTTTTTAAATCAAAGTAATTAAACTTTATTTTTTGGAAAGTACAAATGATGGAGAATAAAATCACCAATCTTTGAAATGTCAATTTTTAACTAGTAGAGAGAAAAAGAAACTACTAATTATTTTAGGATCATGAAAATTTTAAAGTTTGTCCTGTGAATTTAGGACAACGATTTTAAGTGCCAACTAAATTTTGAATTTGATTTATATACATATTTGTTAACATATACAGAATTTGTATAAGAACTATTAAACTCTATCGAATTCGTTCTTTCAAATCTACGTCCATCCCGACTATATTTGTGCTAAATTTGTACACAAGATTGATGTTGCTTTCTTTTGGGGCCATTGACAAATAGTCCTGTCACGACCCGAGCCTACAGCCTGGACGTGGCCGGCACTCGAGAACCATTGCTGGCCCCAAGCGAACCCTCATCCTGACTGACTATAAGCGGAAGACTAACTCAAGCATACAAAATCTTAAAAACTGAATAAAAATAATATATTCAACTCGCCATAAAATAGGCAACTTAAGTCTTTAAAACATTTAACAAAATAGATGAACAGACTTCTGAAACTCTATTGTCTATCTATGAAGCCTC